>JAUNZO010000880.1:0-192910 GCA_031894775.1 Chloris gayana | reverse complement strand
AAAAAAAGCATGCTTTGAGTTTTTTTTTAAGTCTGCAGCTGGACTCCTTCCCCATATATGCAGCCAGTCCACACGAATAGCCAATTCCTCGCCGCCGCCGCTCGTCCTGGCCGAGGAATATTCCCCTCCTCCGTCTCGCCCTCGCCCCGCTGGTCGGCGCCTTCGCCCCTGATTCGGGCGGCAAGATGAGGCTGCTGAGGGTGGCCACCTGCAACCTGAACCAGTGGGCGATGGACTTTGACACGAACCTCCGCAACGTCAAGGAGTCCATCGCGCGCGCCAAGGCTTCGGGCGCCGCCATCCGCGTCGGCCCCGAGTTAGAGCTCACCGGCTACGGCTGCGAGGACCACTTCCTCGAGCAGGACACCACCACGCACGCGTACGTGACCGCGTCCTCTCTCTCTCTCTCTGTGTGTGTGTGTGTGTGTGGTGAAATCAGCAGTGTTTTCAAGAGGATGAAGAAAAAAAAGTATTCTGTGAGCTGTAACCTTAATTGTTCTTGTGCAATACCCAAAGCACATATGCAACACTTAAGTTGAGATGTCACAGTTGGTGAACTCAAATCATAACATACATCTAACTGATCCATGATACTTATCCTGTATTCTGAATCCTTAATTTGAGATGTTACAATTGGATGCAAATCGTAACATACATCTAAGTGATCCATGATACTTATCCTGTATTCTGAATTCTGAATCCAAGGAATTGTGAAGTGCAGTTCAGTTTGCTTGAAAGAAATGATTGCCAGGCATTATAATTTTAATATCCATATATGTATGTGCTATTTTGTATTATATGCTGATCTATTATTAATTATTGTGCTCATGAACCCGCAGGTGGGAGTGCCTAGTAGACATCTTATCTGGAGACTATACAGACAACATATTATGCAGCATAGGAATGCCAGTTATTTTTAACAGTGTACGGTATAACTGCCAAATTTTCTGTCTAAATCGCAAGATAATCATGATTCGACCAAAGATGTCCCTTGCAAATGATGGCAATTATCGGGAATTTCGATGGTTTTCTGCTTGGACATTTAAAGATGAGATTGTTGACTTTCAACTCCCAATTGAAGTTTCAGAGGCTATATCCCAGGAAACTGTCCCATTTGGTTATGGGTACATTCAGTTTTCAGATGTGTAAGTACTGGTACTACAACATACATTCAGCTTAAATTTGTTTTTGGTTTATTTTCAACTTCCTATTTTCCTATAGCATACTTCGTATATGTTTGTTCCCTCAGGGTACCCCATGCTGTCCCATGTTTAGTCTCATGGGTGTTAGCTGTAATCCTTGTGTTTCTGGAATATAGTAGAGGCTAGTAGAGTGAACTACTAGAGTGTTTCGCTTTATTGTAGCAGCTGGCTCACCATAGCAAACTGCCTTACTATAGCAGCTGCAGCTGCAAGTAGTTTCTGGAGCCTAGGAGAAGTAGCCAGCCCCCAAGATGTACTATAAATAGCACCTAGTGTGCAATGTAATAGAGTGCCTTAGCCTGCCTAAGAGACCTAGACATGAGCCTTCCCTCTTGTAGCTCTCCTCTAGTTGCTACTTGTCCACCACCCCCAAGTAGAACCAACATTAGGTATAGCCTAGAAACAACAGTCGATATTAAAAGTTAGGGAGAATTGGGTTGGTGACATCAAAAGAAATACGTATCGAAATCGGTGCGGTAATGAATATTTTTTATCGGATAACATATGAAAAGATATGTAGTTGTATTATCAAAAGAACAAGAAAAGAGATGTCGTTGTAGCATTGTATTAAATAAAATGTTTATGCTCATCTAATATATATAACCAAAAAGTAGTTTTCCTTTTATTATATATATGAGAATAAAGTGTGAAAAAATATACAACTTGCACCAAACTGGGCCAAGCCCGTGATCCAACCAGCTCACATCACCTAGGCCCACTACGACACAACCAGAAGAAAATATCGTTGACTTCTCTTGCTGCAAGCCATAGTCATCCCTAACCTTCCGACTCCGCTGCTCACCTGCTAGTGCCGCCACCTTTGAGTAACATACTCCCGACTCCATCCATGAATCTGAGAACGTAGGCTGCTGGCACATCGAATCCTCGTCTCGATTCACTTCAACCTGTGATGCTCCACCGATCTGCTCAATTGCTATCATCTATCGGCTTCCGGTGTCACGATCTGATATCTGAGTAACTAATCTTCGGAAATTATCCGTTGATTTTTCCGGAATATCCGAAGCCAATGGATAATGGACTGCTGATTTTGAAGCCGGTCTCAAATATCGGAAGCCGATGCGGATTTCGATGGATATCCGGTACGGGCTGCCGTATTCGATCTGAAGGCCTTCGGTCAGTCGGCATTAATCCGACCCGTTTTCACCCCTATCAGCGAGGATGTTGCTTCGTCTACGGTGAGCGGGGTCACATCACAATGTTCTGCCTCTAGCCAAGGAAGGAGAAGGCACTCACCGATGCCGACGACTAGCTGACGTTGTTGTGATGGTGGAATATGCCATGTCGTGATTCTGTTGCGGTTGAGTTTCTGAAATAAAATGGTCAAGATGAAGTGACAAAATAAGGATTAGGGGGAGAATTGTTAGCAGTAATCCTTGTGTTTTTGGAATATAGTAGAGATTAGTACCAACAATTTGACTAAAATTCTTAGCTACAAATGTGCTGCAGCATATGTACAATGCCCTTTATCTTTTATGTCAACATGTATTTTGAACTGCAATGTAGCCTATATACTTCATACATAGCAAATTTACATTGCATCTTATGATGATTAAAGCATTCTTGGTGATTGCAAACAATTTAATTAATTGGTTAATATGTGACCAGAGATTATATCATAGTTTCTGTTTTACATTTCTTCCACAGTTCTGTGGCTGCTGAAACGTGTGAAGAACTCTTTACAGCCAATGCTCCTCGGATTGATCTAGCATTGAATGGTGTTGAAGTTTTCGTGAATGCAAGTGGAAGCCATCATCAGCTAAGGAAGCTCAATCTTCGGATTGATTCCATAAGAAATGCAACCCGTTTATGTGGTGGTGTCTACGTGTATGCTAACCACCAGGGATGTGATGGTGGCCGCCTTTATTATGGTATACCAGATGCTGTTTTTTGGATTATTTCCGGTGTGTTTACAATTATATGACTTATGATATGCTTCTTACTCTCATGTCAGGCTTCAAAACACTGTACCACTTTGCTGTTATTTCGCATGTGACATTCATGTCTCTTGTTAATATTTTACTTGCCCACATTTGCACCTGAGACTGAGGACCACAGTTCCTATTCTTTATTTTTCGAAGGATGCAGTACAACTATAGATAGTGCTGGGACATTATGAATGGAATTCATGTATATTTCCTGTTTCCACATATTTCATGATTTCATGATGCTGATAACTTATAGACCTATTGTGGGTAATGATGGAGTTAGACATGGCTAAACACTACGATATGTTACGAAGCACTGAAAGTTAATTGTTCTTCTTTCTTACTGAAGCAGCTTTTTAAAGTTCTTTAGTTCTCTTATCTTAATTCATGCTTTTGGAACCCATATGAGTGAGGATCATGTAGGAGACCCACCTATTTTTCTCTCTAATTTCAATGAAGCGCACCTTCTGCAGTTTTTTCTTTAAAAAAAGCTTATCGTAATTTTTTTGACTTGGGTCAACATTTCTTAACATTTTCCATTTCATGGTTTTTGAATGCTATTCCTCTCTTGTCTTATTATACTGTAAGATAAGAGTATGTTCAGGTTGCTTTGAAGTTTATTCTAAGTTACTGTAAATGTTCTCATTAGATGGTTGTTGCTGCATTGCTGTCAATGGTGATGTGGTTGCCCAAGGATCTCAATTCTCGTTGAAGGATGTAGAAGTGCTGGATGCTCTTGTAGATCTTGATGCTGTAAGTTTCATATTCTTTAGACTTAATTTGCATTTATATGTTGTATGGCTGCTTTCTATTCGTTTTTTTAGCTATACCAAACAATTGTTCTTGTCTTGTTTTTTTTTTTACCCTCGAATTTGCAGGAGAGCTGTTGTTGTATCATAGAGAGAAGCGGCCCCATACAAAACCACCACCGAGCTATGAGGGGTTGGATTACATAAGTTTGCACTTAGATACAACATGGCTTGACCTAATCCAAGGCAGCGTATGCCATGCGCTACCGCCACACACCAAAGATGGGGCTCCTCATTGAGCATGTTTGTGATACTTGGCCTGGCTCCATCGAAGACATGCATTACGCTGTTTCCAAATGAGCCAAGCCCCTAGTATGATGAGAGTTCAACCCTTTCTTCTTCTCTTTAGGTCTCTTGACCGTCAAAGCCACCTTTCCACGAAAGAAACCTCATTCTGAGTTGGTGTCCTTTCTTGTAGTTCTAAAGAGTTCTGGTATTTGGTTCATTCCCAAATCCCATCCATACCTTAAAAAAACAGTTTGTTAGACACAAATGTTGACCATGGTGTTGGTTGCCACTGTTGTCTCGGACTGAAAAGCAGTACTATGAGAAGTGACCTACGGCCGTGAACATGGCAGAATCATGTAACGTTCTAAACAGTTTTTTTCTCGAATACGCAAGGAGCTGCGCATCATTCCATTAACGTTCTAAACAGTTGCCAAAATCTTGAGTGTATTACCAACAATTAGCATGGTTGGTGAGGCACCACGGACACCGCAAGAATTCTCCCGTTTTTCCCTTGGGTGTATTACCAACAATTAGCATGGTTGGGGAGGCACCACGAACACCCGCAAGAATTCTCCCGTTTTTCCCTATACCCTGATTCTTTCCCCTCTCTGCTATCTGCATCTAAATTTAACATACTATTTATGTTCTATGCTTTTTCTTATTCCATGCTTTTCTGTTGTGGATCGCCTAGAACCTAGCCGGAAGAACCCCGCAAGTTACCTCCTTTCGGAGGCCTTGAGCTATGACAATGTTCTTCTTTTCTGCTTACCCCTACAACACTCCTTGACCCTCTTATATAATCCTGAAAAACCTAACCCTAGGTGCTGCTACAGTAGCCTACCGGCCCACAGAGGTTCACTGAAAGCCCATAACATCTTCTTTTTATGAACTTCTAATTATTGTCTGCCTCTTTGCAGTTCTTCAGTCATTTTTTTCCCTGTTTTTCTGAATTTTGTAGTATTTTTAGCTGTAAATTACTAGTTCAGAAAGCTACTGCTTTAACATGGATATGAACTGTATTTTAACATATATATTCAACATTTTATGCAACTAGGTGTCGAGTTATCGAGCATCAGTTTCTAGTTTCCGAGAGCAAGCAAGCCACAAAACCAATGTGCGTTTCGTCAAGGTCCCATATAAGCTTTGCCAGTCATTTCAGAGCGGGATGGTTCCAACTAGTCCAGTTGAGGTTAGTTCTCATTCCTAGATTTAATCTGTTCTATAATGCTTTGATTATTTAACCACTTCAGAGAAATATTTCAGATTTATTATTGTCTATCATCAGAATGTTTCGTATTGGAACTGAGTGATGAACACTCACCTAATTTTATAGTATACGAGTAAGTTTAGAAGGCTTATGACCGCTACTAGTTCCGTAATTACTACTGCAGTTTATTAATCAATTCATTGAGAGATTCACAGTAGAGCCCAAATGGTCATTCTTTGAGCCATTTGTGTTCATGTCACTGATTCTTGGCTGTGCATAGCCTTAAAATTTTTTGCAGTACTTTCTTCGATTTCCTCTATAGTACTGTAAAGTGGATGAGTTATCACTGTAATGGATTTCCTTTAAGCAAAATATCTCTATTGTTGACACTCTGTTTAACATCTGCATTATGCTGAGAGAATATTATGGAAAATCAGTCCTGTCCTCTCATTGTTATTTCACTATAAATGTAATTGTATAGGCAAATTCCTCGCTGCTGCATCTCTTTGGTGCCGTACGGTATACTGGTGAATTGTTTGAATGCTGTGCGGGTAGGTAGTTTCACGAAGTTTTTAATATCAGGCACAACCTTTTCATTGCAGATCATGTATCACTGCCCTGAAGAGGAGATTGCATTTGGACCTAGTTCTTGGCTTTGGGATTATCTGCGAAGGAGTCAAGCATCTGGGTTTTTGCTTCCACTTTCTGGTGGCGCGGATAGTTCATCTGTAGCAGCAATTGTGGGGTGCATGTGCCAGCTTGTCATAAAAGGTCGAGTTAAATCGTCCTTTTTCCTTTCTTCTCCTTTTTCGTGGATTATGTGATGTATGTCTTTGAAGCATAGGTTGCATAGAGTTTAATACTCACAGATGTTCAAGGTAACATTTAGGGATGCAAAAATCTGACTGTATAATTTGCAGGCATATGTGTTCCTTAACATATGACTGAATGAAGACTATGATTAGGACATGGCATAGGAAATAAATATGATCAAACTAGAATTCCCAATATCGAGGTTAATATCTTTCATGAATGTTTACAAGGTGAGCAGAACTGAAAATATTATAGCATTACAAAATGCTTAGAGTTCACAACAAATCGTACCTTTTCTCTCTAATAAAGAGTCCTAATTTCCATTCCTATTTGATATTTGGTGATGATCAAATAACCAGTGAACCTAACTGATTGATCCATATGCCTTATATATGATTCATATATAATGGGATTTTTCTTTTATCAGTCTCTGTTCTTTGACATGGGGAGACTGAATCCCTTTCCTTGGGTAGCACTTTAGGTTCCCTTTCCTCTTGATAGAAATGAATGAGCCAAACAAACTGATGAATAGCCGCCATCCTATATGTCTTGCATGTTTTTCAATTGATCTCTTGCAACTTCTAGAGGACTTCAGAGTTGGCGTCAAAAGAATGTAGGCAGGGAAGTGCTGCATCAGTTAGAAATATCACAAGACAGTCAAGTACTCTCCCAAGAGGAAACTTGGCTGCGCAATTCATTCAAGAAGCACTCGTCCGTGTTGTCCTCTTTCTTGCGAACCATAGCTTGGCTCCGTTCCTGGATCAGCTTGATCAGCGATGCAGACGCCAGCACTGCTCTCTTTCATGCTCAATCCCGCTACCAAAGTCGCAAGAACTTTGTAGCCCAGCTGGTGGAAGACGGACGACGGACAGGTCCACGAGTGCAAATCTGAAATCATGGACAATTTTTATAGGAACATGCCGGGGCTGAATGTCACACATACCTGGAAGCACTTGGAATTCCTACACACGATCTATCACAACTTGATGCTCCTTTCTCAGAGGAAGAAGTGTTCAACACTATCAAGCGACTGCCGCAGGACAAAGCCCCCGATCCGGATGGATTCACGGGAAGGTTTTATCGGGTCTGCTGGCCTATTATTAAGAAGGAAATCATGGAAGCTATCCCGTCTGTATGGAGCATGAAATTCATGAACTTTGACATCCTACACTCAGCCTTTATCACATTGTTGCCCAAGGTCGATGGTGCCAATTGTGCCAAAGATTTCCGACCCATCAGTCTTGTCCATAGTGTTGTTGTTTATTGTGGCCCGTGTAATGGGCCCATCTAGTTGCCCATGTATAGGTGTGTACATAGTCCACCCTGTCTAGGGTTTGGAGCACAATACAGACAGTTTTCCCATCTCCAACATGGCATCAGAGCCATCTCTCCCTCCCTCCTCCCTGTAGCCGCTGCCGGCCGTCGCCACCGCCGCCGCGAGCTCCCCTCCTCTTCTCCTCTTTCTTCCCTCCCCTCCCCACCTCCTATGCCGCAGCCCTCGCCGCCGTCGCGCAGGATCCGACCGCCACCGCTGCCACCGTGCTTGATCTGTCCGTTGCGCGCACGGGCGCCGCCGCCGCCACTCTGGCCACCGCACTGCCGGCCCCTGATCTGACCGCCGCTACTGCCGGCCCCACCTTGGCCGAGTTGTCCGGCCCATGGATTGAAATCTCGGACTGTAGCAGAAAAAATCCCGGTGAAACCGGACCAGAATCCCGAGCTTTCCGGGCGGAATCCCGGATTGCTACAGTATTCAGGTCCGGTTTCGTCCGGAATCCCGGAATCCTGGTCGTCCCGGTCCGGACCGGGATTCCTGGAATCCGTGGAAACCGGTCGGATTCCGACCGGGATTTCAATCCATGGTTGGGCCCCGCCCGGCTGGTCGCCGGCCCGCCCTTGGCCACCGCGGGTGTGGGCATGGGTACCAGATCCGCCGCCCCCGCCCTCGCCTCCTCCGCGTTCGCTCGGATGGGCGTGCCGCCAGGGTTCACCTACACCGGTTTGAGCATGCCGTCGGACCTCGTCGCTGCCGCGGGCCCTCCGATCCTCTCTGAGCGGGCTGCTTCTGCGGACAACGCCCTTGTTGCTGCCCTCCATGCGGCGAAGACCAAGGCTTTGGCGGATGTGGAGCGGGTCCACGCGTCTGCTCTTGCCTAGGAGCGCGGCGGCGGATGCCTTGCACGCTAGGTTTCGCTGCCGGTGAGCAGCCTGTCGTCCCCTTCGCCGACACCGCCGCCTCGTCCTGACGCCCGTCTCCGACTGATGGTTCCGGTCCCCGCCTCAACACGAGCAATCCGATGGTCTCCCAGCTCTACCTTCTGGCTGTTGGCGTCCAGATGGGCTCTTTGGGTCCGTTGGCTATGGCTGCAGAAAACCGATCCCCATCGCCCTTGGACTACATTTCAAATGCAAGTACCTGATCAGGTTCGCTCACTTTTCACAGTGGTAATGTCAACAGAGGTGGGTGATGGAACTACCACGCTCTTTTGGGAAGATCGCGGGTTGCATGGACAGCGCATAATTGATGTTGCTCCCAGACTATTCGGTGGTTGCCAGGAGGAACACTAAGAGAACAGTGGCAGAAGCGCTTAATGAACATTTGTGGCTGCAGGATGCGAGGGGAGCCTCTTCAGTTGGTGAGCCCTTTGGGATATCATACAAGATTTTTTGCGCTGAATACCGAAACTAAAGACAGGCACTATTGGAGGCTTTGTTCATCAGGCCAATATTCAGCAAAATCTGCCTACTCACACTTATTTCTAGGAGCAACCCAATTCAGTCCGTGGGAGTGCACTTTGCAAACTTGGGCACCTGGCAAATGCAAGTTTTTGCTGTGGCTTGTAGCACATGACAGGTGCTGGACAGCGTATAGGTTGGCACACCTAGGGCTGGATCATCCTGAGAAATGTGTCTTATGTGATCAAGAACAGGAGATGATCAATCATCTCCTAGTATCCTGCCCCATTACCCGGCAGTTCTGGTATGCTGTGCTATCTCGGATTGGCCTACGGGCGGTAGCTCCTCAACCGACGGACATTGCGTTCTATGAACGGTGGGAGGTGTGGCCAGCTGTTCCGGAACAACACAAAAAATGATTCAGCTCACTGGTCGCTCTTGGAGCCTGGGTCATTGGGACACACCGCAATGGGTGTGTGTTTGATGGGCTGGCTCCAAGCTTGTCTTGGGCACTTCTGGTTGCAAACGACGAAAGACGCATTTGGGAGACGTGGCATATCTTCCCTGTTTTCATCTCTCACCGACTCTGGTCCTTAGTGTAGAGTCCATGTGTGGTCGTTGTAAATCAGTAACCGACATGAATGTACATCTAAGAAGTGTGGGTGTGTGAGTCTGTTTGTATGGGTTCTTGTCCCATTTTCTCCTTCTTAATATAATGAAGCGTAGCTCCTGCGTTTTCAAGAAAAAAAAAGTTTTTCAGTTGCAATCAAAATGCTATGCTCAGGTGGAATATGTGGCTTCTCCCTGTCAGGTGCTCGAGCTGGTACAACCTGAATTTATGCATATGTTTTTCTTTGAGGCCATGAGTTTGTGCGTACCTTGCTTAATGTTTAAGATAGATGCCCTGATCAATGATTAATGTTTTTTCAAGAACTAATAGCCATATCCACGCCTGCAGATATAGAGAAAGGAGATGAACAAGTTAAGATAGATGCCATGCGGATTGGCCAGTATAAAGATGGGGAGATCCCCAGGGACAGCAGAGAACTTGCTAAACGTTTATTTTACACTGTTTACATGGGAACTGAAAACAGGTAAAGTTTGTTTGCTAAGTATGCTATCTCCCATTCTTATTCATGTTGCTATGTTGGTAATGGTTATATCTAAGCTATATGTGTGCTTATACTATATTATTAGTTTGAGCTGAGGGAGATGTCCGTTTTGCAGCCTTGAACTATTGCTGGAGACAGAAGAATACTTCCTCCGTTTTTAAATTGTTGACGCCGTTAACCTTTTTCATTATGTTTGACCGTTCGTCTTATTCAAAATATTTTTCTAAATATGTAAAACTATAAGTCGTGTTTCAACTTTCTTTAGTGATAAAATGAATCATAATAAAATATTTAATAATTCCTAAACTTTTTTGAATAAGACGAATGGTCAAACGTAATGGAAAAAGTCAATGGCATCAACAATTTAAGAACGGAGGGAGTAGATAAGTAAACCCACATACAAAAACTCTCAAATAACAAGTCTATCCTTTGGTACAACTGATTTTGTCATATGCCCTTGTGTGGGTGGCAGTGGCACAAGTTAGCCGCTGCACAATTTCTTTCTTTCAACCTTCTATTCAATTTTATTTATTTATGTATTTTCCCCCTGCTTCTCTGAAAGCGTCTTCCTCAATCAAGTGCCCTAGTCACCCTTCATATTTGGTCCAAGACAACCTTTATAGGTAGCCAATAACCACAATTGTTATTTCTATGCGAAATAACTGAAGGGGATAGAATAAAAAATCGTGGTTGGGAAGGTTATAGTAGCAAAAGCCATTGGAATTAATATTCAATTAAGAAGTTAAGCTCGTTGCTTTTTATTTTACCAGAATTAGAGAGCCAAAACAAGCCACCCCTGCAAGAAATAAATGAATTCCAAAGATCTTGGGCAAATCTAAAGAAGGTTTTCCCGTCCGCTCATCACAGAATATTTCTAGGTCCCAATATACCCAATGCCGGATAGCTGAATCACTTATTTTTTTGGCTTTTTGACCCCATATTGTAGGGTGGATCTCGAAAGATAGGAAAGATCTCCCTCCAAGCCGTACATACGACTTTCATCGAATACGGATCTTTCTAATCGAACTTGAAATTGGATTCAAAAGAAAGCAATTGTGAAAATGAAAAAAATACCTCTTTGAGAATACCCTTTAATTGACCAAATCTGTAACCCTCATTAGCAGATTCATTTTCAGTAGTTTCCCTGATCAAACTAGAGGTTAAGTATCCCGCCTGGGGAGTACGTTCGCAAGAATGAAACTCAAAGGAATTGACGGGGGCCCGCACAAGCGGTGGAGCATGTGGTTTAATTCGCTTGGGTTTTCGGGGCATTGGATTCTCACCAATGTTTTCGTTACTCAAGCCGACATTCTCGCTTCCGCTTCGTCGACCCCTGCTTTCGCGGTTGCTTCCCTCTAAGGCGGAACGCTCCCCTACAGGAGAACCTGGAACGGGGAGCTCTCCCCTTTTTCCGCCCGACTCTTTGATCTTAACTTAAGAATGCTGGTTTTAAGAACGAGTGATTGCCCTTCTCCGACCCTTACTGCCCAACCGGAGAGCGGACGGCTAATGTGTTCCACTTATTGAACAGGGTCTATGGTCGGTCCGTGACCCCTGGACGCCGAAGGTTTCTTTATTTCATCTCGAACAAATTTACTTTTATTCCTTATTCTGATCTAATTCTATTGTTGAGATGGTTGAAAATTATGTTTACTTGTTCCGGAATCCTTTATCTTTGATTTGTGAAATCCTTGGGTTTAGACATTACTTCGGGAATTCCTATTCTTTTTCTTTCAAAAGAGTAGCAACATACCCTTTTTTTTTTACTCCCTTTGGCAGCGTCTACTAATTCGGAACTTAATTTGAAAGCCATATTTCGACCCGGACGCTTTTGGGATGCTTCTAATAACCAACGAATGGCAGTTAAACCAACTCTCATACGAGCTCCGGGCGGTTCATTCATTTGTCCATAAACTAGAGCTACCTTTGATTCCTCGATATTTTTTTCATTAATTACTCCAGATTCCTTCATTTCCATATAAAGATCATTTCCTTCACGAGTCCCTTTACTTTATTTGAATTTCTTTGTTTATTCTAAATCTTTCTATTCTGAATTCAGTTAACGACGAGATTTAGTATCCTTTCTTGCGCTTTCATAACTCGTGAAATGCCGAGTAGGCACGAATTCCCCCAATTTGCGACCTACCATAGGACCTCACAGGCATTGCACAGGGATCTTAAACCCTTTTCAGTTCATGCATAATGCTCTCAATCGTTATAGATTTCCATACCATGATATAAAATCTGACTCCATCTTCTCATTCTCCAAAGCCTCATATTTATTCTTTGGTTTTCCACCAGATTTGAGCCTGTGATCAGAAGTTGTGTTGCATGCATAGCGTTCAACCACTGCAGGCTTTTTATTATTATTATTATTTCAATCAAACAAGTCATAAACACATATGCAACGCACTCCGAGCCTGCTCCTCCATTGGATATGGGTCCAATATCTGGCAACGAGAGTGTCACTATGTCTTCTGTAGAGCTCCACTTCTATCCATCTGTAGCTGAGCCAAGACATTGCAACCAATGGTGCAGTACTCAGTGCCAAGTAGCACTGCAAGATGCATCAATTAGAACATTAATTGTAATGTGGCAAAGATGAGCAGGTTTATTATGTTTATAGATGTTATAAAGAGTTTGTTGATACTAATGTCTGGCTTTTATAGTTCATGGTTAACTTTTGGACTATGGTAATATTAAAAGATCATTAAATGATCTTATCTTCTTTGTGTAGATCTAATAAGATATGGCATTTCTAACATGCATTACACAATATTGTGTTTGTAAATAAAAGTCCATTTCTTATTGTTAATAAACTGAGCTTGTGTTTTTACAAAACATGAATCTGAGTTGATATTTGCTGCTTATTCATTGTTCCTTGTTTTGTAGCCTTTAATCCCAAGCGACGGGGTATGCTTGGTTAATTATTATTTCGCTTTAGTCACATTGCTGTTTCATGTGCAGTTCTGAAGATACCAGATCACGTGCCAAAAGGCTAGCTGAGGAGATTGGTTCATTTCACTTTAATGTACCCATTGATAGTATAGTATCTGCCTTTCTTTCTTTGTTTCAAACGTTGACTGGGAAGCGACTTCGCTACAAGGTGCTTCCTCTGACCATTTTTTTACCTCCATCAAGTCTCCAGTTTCATTGCCAGGTTTCTCAGAAAGAGAAAGAAAGAAAATTTGGATTCTATAATAGGGGTCCAATGGTAATATTGGTGGAAAGTGGCTTTCTGCTAGTCATTGGTCTATCTGGAATGTTAAGAATGTAGTCCAAAAGGTAGATAGATTTGATGATCACTGCTTCTGCTAAAACAATTCAAAATTCAGGTTGATGGGGGATCAAATACAGAAAATCTGGGATTACAAAATATTCAAGCTCGAATCAGAATGGTGCTTGCCTTTATGATGGCTTCTCTTATGCCATGGGTGCACAACAAATCTGGGTTCTATCTTGTTCTGGGAAGCTCAAATGTGGATGAAGGGTTGCGAGGTTATTTGACGAAGGTAATAGCTCAAATATTACATTGTGTACCTTAACCTAATGCTGCTTTCCCAATAAACATGTCCTGTTTTTTGGTGCGTAGAAATGGTAATAGCTTTTCTTTTGCAAAGTATGACTGCAGTTCCGCTGATATAAACCCCATCGGAAGTGTAAGTAAGCAAGACTTGAGGGCTTTCCTGCGGTGGGCAGCAATTCATCTTAAGTATTCATCTTTGGCCGAGGTTGAATCTGCGCCACCTACTGCAGAACTCGAACCAATCCGCACAAATTATAATCAGGTAATACAACTTTTAGATAGATTATGTGAAGTCATGTTCGATATATCTGGAGCACTCTGTGGTGCAACACTGAAACCCTTAATTTGTTGTTACTGCTATGATTATTGGTAAACTATAGGAGAGGAACCAAGAGTAGCTAATATTTTGCTTTTTATTCAACTGACAAAGATTGCAATCACATATTGGTTACATTACCTTTTACAACCGTCATAATATGCATGGATATGTTAAACAAAAAAATAGCTAGCTAGAAGTCTACAACTAAATGCAAGCTAACAATTACATGAGGTTTCTGCTATATGCTAACAACTCAGAATTTATATCAGTTACTCTTTTGGAGATGGCCATTGACTTCATTTGTTGTTTATATCGTAACATTTGACCATCTTTATAGTTGGATGAAGTGGACATGGGAATGACATACGAAGAGTTGTCGATATATGGAAGGTTAAGGAAAATTTTCCGATGCGGTCCTGTTTCAATGTTTCAGGTTTGTCCTCTTAAACAGTCATGAGTATTTTGTTCCTTAATATTGTGGTGAATTGGTATGCCCATCTGAATACGTAAAATTTGTATATGCTTTCTGTCCAGCTTTATGAACCGGAAGGATAGTGTTGTATTCTAGGGTATATTGTTTCTCAAGTTGGTTTTTTTTTGAGAGGTTCTCAAAGTTGTTAGTTCAAAGAATGTATTTATCCATAAGGAATTAAGGATTGAACCTGCTCTGAGGCATTTCTATGTTGCACAAAACCCTTCCAATTTGTTTCACCTCCCCAGCATTTAGGGGTTGCTGAATGATTGAAAAGTGTCTTTGTAGTACAAAAACAAAGATAAGAGTTTCATCCAAAGCCTTAATGTAGTGTCTCAAGTGGAATTTCCCAATGAACTTCTACAGCTTTTGTGACCTTTCTTGGTCGGGCTCTGGTTGAGCTCTTCTTCTTAATTGAAATGCGAATTTCCCAATGAACTTTGATGGCTCATCCGGGCTCCTGTTGAGCTCTTAATTGAAATGCCGTGGGGGCAGTCTTTTCCCTACCAGTCGAGTTTTTTTTGTTATTCGACAATTAAATTAATTTGACAATAATAATTCTGGCCTGGGAAATATGGAAACAGAGATCTTAATTGTAATGTGAATTTCCCAATGAACTTTGATGGCTCGGCCGGGCTCCTGTTGAGCTCGTAATTGAAATGCCGTGGGGGCAGTCTTTTCCCTACCAGTCGAGTTTTTTTTATTCGACAATTAAATTAATTTGACAATAATACTTTTGGCCTGAGAAATATGGAAACAGAGACATGCAAAAATCTTTAGGTCAACAGCACCCTCCTTTTAGAACTGGAAAGACTGCTTCTTTGCAACTGTCGGACTTCAGGGTTCAGATGTAGTCCTAAACAAAACACTGAACTTGCTAAAGAGGGCGACAGTGTTGCTTATGATATGCAGAACCAAATAGGTTTTTAAGGGAAATGTGACACGAAGTCTTTCCTGCTTGGAATGTGACAATGGTATTGTATTGAAACATATATTTTGCAACCATCATAATTTTGTCCTTTAAATGACTTCAACATATTCTTTCTGCTGTTGACTTAAATATAGTGAGTGCAGAAAACAAATGCTAATTGCTAATGGATTTGCTGCAGAACCTGTGCCACAGGTGGTGTGGGAGGTTATCTCCCTCTGAAGTGGCTGAGAAGGTGAAGCACTTCTTTAAGTACTATGCAATAAATCGGCACAAGATGACTGTTGTGACACCATCTTATCACGCTGAGGTACTAATTTGTATCATTTTCATTGGCATAAGATCTGAAATGCTCCTCTTAATACTGCTCCATTTTTACAGAGTTATTCTCCTGAGGACAACAGATTTGACCTTCGCCAATTTCTGTACAACTCAAAGTGGCCTTACCAGTTTCGGAGGATCAACGAGCTCGTACAAGAAATGGATAAAGATGGTAAATGGGAAACTTCTGCAGAAGGGAGAGAGCATAAAGATACGCAGGGAAGTGGAATGGGAGTTGTGGCCGTGGGATCTGCCAATCCCATGGCCGGGTTCTAAGGATACCAGCAATGCTAACTAATAAACACTTCGTCAGGGCATGCTTATAGTAACACACTTATATGTTACTAATGAAGCTGTGCGCTCCGCCGCGCCCATGAGGTTTCAGTAATAAATTTGTGAGTAAATCATTAATAGGGATGTAAATAAAGAGAAAGTCAAGGATCATTTTGTATACTTGAAGTTTGATTTGGTTATTCCTGTCTACAAATATGAACAAATCGAAGGGCTGATCTCAGACAACCACACGACCCAACGACCCAACTAGGCCGCCATATTCTAGTTCGCTCATGTTTTCTTTTTATAAGGGATGGATTATATTATATAGTGATAAAGGGTAATACATAGACACTTTTAAGAAAGGTGTTGACAGCACTGCCCATAAGCAGTAAGAACACACGCAAAAAGTTTCATACCTAAGGAAAGGACCTTCTGGAAGTACAGAACATTGTCGAAGACGGTGTGCAATGAGTCAGTAGTAAAGGGAGATCGTTGGCGCAGCTCCTGTGGCATCGGTGGTACAAAGATGGTTGGACGGAAGGGCCTCCACATTTGTGGAGGTTGGAGTGGGAGCACGGCAGCATTAAAATTCATCGTCGGTGGTTGACATATGTTTGAACTTGCACTGAGACGTAGATGAACAGTGTCGTTGACTCTTAAGGTGAGTGGAGTTGAGATTCGTTTCTCCGGGTCGAGCTGAACTTGACGTTGAGGCTGGTGCTGAGGCAGAGTGCTGTGGCCGATCCTCCTTATGCCCAGACATCGAGAAGGCCCAAACAGGCCCACCACGGGCGGGCCTAGTAGCTAGGCTAGCCTCCATAGGGTAGCTGGGTGGCTCGTCCTTGGGCCTTGGCCCCGGCGTGCCGGAGAGGCCGGCAAGGGCGGTGAACCCGACCACGAGAGGGCCAACAATCGCATGGTAGGCGGGGAGGCCTCCGTGCGTGTCGCCATGTCCGTCGTCGTCGAGATCCGATGGAGTGGCGAGGCGCCCCACGGGCTCCGGGCGGCGACACAACGAGGCGGCGGAACTTGGCGAAGTCGGCTTGAGATGGGGGGAGCCCAAATGCGGCGGCAGCCGATGTAGTCCATATGGGCCGGTGGGAGGCGAAGGAGGAGCCGACAAGGTGGCGCGAAAATGGCGTAGGGGCGAGATCCGGCGAGAGCGCCGTTGGATCTAGCACCTAGAGGGCTGGATCCGGTGTGGGACGTGGGGATTTCATCCAAGCCGGCAGCAGGAGCGAAGGGTGGAAGACGAGAGGAAAGGACCTAAAGCTACCTTATTGAAGGAAAGCTTCGGACGAGCCACCGCATGCGCAAGTTCATCGGCGACGGCGAGACTAGCGGCCGCGACCAGGAAGGAGCTCCCGAGAAAACGAAAAGGATGTAGGACTTGCCTTACTCTAGATAAACCGGTGCGAAAAGATACTGGAAGCTAAACTACCTATACTAGCTAGAGGAGTGAGTGCTTTGTTTGATATGTGCCCAAGAGACAATGTGATTGTGGTCATGGGCCATATATGGATATTGATCCATGAGGGGATTAGATCACTAATGGGCTTTTACACTAATGGCCCATTATTAGGTCTATATAAAGTGGAGTACGACCAAGGACACGATTGTTGTCATGCCGAAAACCCGGCCGCCACCTCTAGATCTCCCACAAAACCCTAGCTATGCCGCCGGTGCTAGCACGCCATGCACGGCGTTCTTCCCTGTACGTGTGGATACCACGAGGAGGTGCTGCTGCTTGTGTTGCTGCTTGGCTGGATTAGGAGGAGATGGTTGCTCCGAACGTCTACTTCCTCTACCTCGACGCGCGACTATGTTGGACCTCGCTGCTCCAAGCATGAGGCACATATGAGATCTATGGGTATTAGATATCTACATGATCAAGACTAATATATGTGAGATATTGAGTCGAGTCTATGTTTATGTGTAATCGAATAAATGTTATTTTGTTCCTTGGATAATATTCATCACATTGATTGGCAAGTATGTGACTTGTCTATGAAACTCATAGTGTTTATGATATTATCCTAAGATGATCCCTAGTTTCTTATCATCGGTTAGGACAATGATGATTTATGAACTAGCACATGTATTGATTGATGGTCATGTTTCATAGATCATAGATATAGGGATATCGAATCAATAACGTGGATACATGTTGGAGAACATAGTGTTGGATTGACCCACTAATAGACTCTGCTAAGATGTTATATGATGCATCATCAATTGTTGTCTTGAATGATGTACCTTCCGAATCCTTAGACCTGAGATCGTCATTGATTCCTAGAATGTCTAGTAGTACGATTTGGGATTACCAACCACTACTCCATAACCGGGTGGTCATAAAAGTAATTTTTAGGTATACTATGAAACATGTCTAGGATATGAGCGATCAAGATGGAATTTGCACCTCCTAGTAACGGGAGAGATATCTCCGGACCCCTCGAGATAGATGGATTTTAAAATGCATGGCCATGCTAAAGTGATTAAGGAGTTAATTATGATGACTAAATGTTAGTCAAGTTAAATCCACTATTTGATCAAGTGAATGGTCGAGCTATCACATGGACGACAATATCTCGCCTTGAGCTTGATCGGTATCGTGAGGCAAAGGGATCGGTGTATGTGTATGTCAAAGGTTCAGCCGATATGATCTTTATGTGTATACGGGAGTCAATAAGTGCTGCTAGGTGCCATTGTTGATTTATGATATGAAAAGGGGTTTTCATATCATTACCGTATAACATGTGAACCTAACGTGTCACACACTTAAGGGGTTAGAACATATGTGCATAAAGAGATTGTCTCTAGTGCAAGTGGGAGATTATTGGATATGTGCCCAAGAGATAATATGATTGTGGTCGTGAGCCATATATGGATATTGATCCATGAGGAGATTAGATCACTAATGGGCTTTTAGACTAATAACCCATTAGCCGGTCTATATAAAGTGGAGTACGACCAAGGGCACAATGGTTGTCACACCAAAAACCCCGGTTGTGACCTCTAGACCTCCCACAAAACCCTAGCCGTGTCGCCGGTGCTAGCACGTCGCGCACGCCGTTCTTCCCTGTATGTGTGGACACCGCGAGGAGGTGCTCTCGTTGTGGTCCCGATTGGCTGGACTAGGAGGAGATGGTTGCTGCGAATGTCTACTTCTTCTACCTCGAGGCACGACTACGTTGGACCTCGTTGCTTCAAGTCACTTCCACTCCGCTGCGTGTCTAGTGGTAACGATCCATGATCTCCCTCTTACAAGGTTTCTTGTGGTTGAACGATAGAGTTTTTGCTAGTGTAGCCCCTCCCATTCCCCAACAGGCTTCCCTCTCCTTTCCGCCGCCGGTGAGGTCGTCGGAGGTGAGGAAGAAGGAGGAGGAGGGGGGGGGAGGGGGGGGCCTCGGTGGCGCGGCGGCGGGAAACCCTAGGCGGAGGCTATTTTCGTGAGCGACCGAGGGGAATGGTTTTCACTGTGGAAAAAGTTCACCGCTCTAGTTCACTCATGTTGTTCAACAACATTACCAGTCGACTAGATGAGAGCTACAATACCGACCATGCTCCATAGCCATGCCTCTTCCCTGGCTAGTGATAAAGCTGCTACAATGCTCGGGTATGTTCCATTAAACACGCAATCATTGCGGTGTCGCCGCAGTGTCCAGGAGCCTAAAGCAATCAGGGAGTTGAGCCCTTTCTTGATTGTGTTAGGAACCTTGGACTCAATGCTGCCCCACCATCTATCAAATTCTATAACAGAATTTTGTGGTACCAATGAGGATAGCCCAACTCGCTATAGGCTCTCAAACCAGAACTACCTTGCAAAAACACAACCAACCAAGAGATGATCAATCGTTTCGCTTTCTTGATCACATAGACGACACTTTGGTGGGTGAGGAAACTGCGATCGGTTGTTCAACATCTCTTGTGAGCTACTAGCCACAAGAAGGATAAATATGATCAACATGTTCACACTTGGATCCTACACCATAACCATCTAGATGCACCGATAGTGTTGAGAATAAATATGATCAACATTTTTCCAAGGTTTGGTGCAACCTTCTAGATGCATTCTCGTGGTTCGAATTGCATCGAACCTTGCAAACGAGCTTCATAAGCTGATTGCACCGAATAGTTCCCATTAGTTGTCACACCCGGTTTTAACAATCAAAACCGAATGCATCCGTATGTGTGTCCAGGAACAAGTTTTCACGCACACAGGATAAATTAATGTGATAAAATAATAATGTCTTTATTAAATTGAATAACTCACATTGATATTGTCTCAAAGGACTAAATACAAATATACGCTAGCGGAAGACTCCATAACACCACAGACAATCGACCAGGGATCCGCATGTCTAGAACTCCTCAACGGTGGTGTTGTACAAACCTTCTCCATCTTCTGAACAGCAGTTTATTGTAGCAAAAAGAGAAAATAGCAAGAATGAGTACATGTCGTCACTCAGCAAGTGTGGAAATATATGACATGCAAGCTTAAATGAACGAGTCGACATAATGGATAAAGCAGAAAGCACTGTGGAACCTATAACTCCTTAAGCAACATATATTACTAAATGAGTTGAAACTACCAAACCCAATTAATTTGAAATAAATAATCCACGAAAGATCTTGGTCCACGAAGGTTCATAAATCCACGTAGGATATTACCACGAAGGTATAAAGTGAACAATAACTAACACCCATCCACCAAACCCCCTAATTCGAGTGAGGATCCGGACCGCTCGTAACCGGAAGCACGGCTGTCATGACGAGTTGTACACTTTGCAAAGGTCGCGCCACTCGTACCCACAAGTCGTGATTTCATCCCCTGTTGCCGGGTGGACTAAAACCTCCATTATGCCATGTTACACTCGCCTCGGGTGTGAGGCCAGGAGATCACTACGAGCCTTTACCTAGATTAACCCTAGCATTGTTATTCGCACGCTAAGGTTTCACCGCCGTACAAAGTGACGGTCCACGAAGGACTATAGCCAACGAATGGCTATCCCTTACCAAAGGCGTCACCCGGAGGCCCCTCTGCGCCACATAGTACGCCTAACGAGAGCACGTACTATACCTCATCGCGAGTACAATACTAGAGCAACACTAGTTATTTGTAAGCTGTTCCATAGCAGCCTTGTGGTTGGCAATGTAATCTTGGGTTGTCACTCCAAGAACCGGTCCTTAAGCTGTTCGAGCAAGAACTACCACGCGACCCAGCTCGTACACGGAGTACCCGCCATACAACCTCTTGCTCAAACCCTAGTTTCCAGGTTGCTAAACAGATTAGTCATCTTTAATTTATTCTAATGAGCCATTAGTCAAGATTGAAGAACACCGACTCATGTGTGACAACGACTAAGCACAATCTACTCAAGGTCAATCCACACTAGGGCGACAAGGAAAGTGAATTCAACAGGATAAATAATGACACGTGGGATTCAATATTAAACATCAATTGCATAAAAAATAAATTACAGGAAAGTAAGATATAGGTTCGAGAATGCGTCAAGGCCACTTGTCTGTTTCCCCTTGCTGCTGCTCATGTCTTCAACTCTTGGTCTATTTGAGGTCCTCGAAATATGCGTTCTTCTATTTAACGTCACACCGATACAAACATGCAACACACATATGCAAGCAAAATAAGAAACAATACATCAAATAGTACAAAGGTATGTACTATGAAAACAGTACTAATAAATAGTACTCGTCGCTACGATCGCGTGAGCGTAAGAATCGCCTTAATCGGAGCTATGAGCAAAACGATAAAAACATTTGAAGATCTAGGGTTTAAACTGCAAAAAAAGCCTTTTCGGTAAATAAATAATTATATTCATGAAACATGAAGAAATAAAAGATTATTTCAATTGAATAAATAAAGAGAGAAATAGATAATTTATTTCACAAAATAAATAGGAAGGAATTTTATTTCAAATCCAAAAGCATATGCTTTATATTATTCTTTGAACACTATAAAGGTTCTTATGGTAAAATAACCCTCTTTTTGAAATACATTTCTAAGTTACATTTCGTAAAACATGAGCAAGTAAAACATTAATTGTTTTCATAGACCATATAGTTTATTTCATCAAACAAATATAAAACAATTTATTCCCTACTGAAAAGATTAATTTTATATTATTGCATAAAAACAGTGAAGGGTAGGGTTATTTTTGTTAAAAAGAAGGGCTCTTAACTGAATAACGAAAACACGAAGGCCCTTTTTGCAAAATGACTGTATCTGTAGGTTTGGTTCAGTGCCGGCGACGTCCACGGTGGGGCGCTGCCGGAGTTCACTCGGTCTAGGTCCGGAACCCGAATTCGCGTCGTTCTTGATCGGAGAGACAGGGGGGAGTGCAAGCTCACCAAATGCGTGACGGAGCTCCGACGACTCGGTCATGGCGGGCGACGATACTGAGTGCTGGCAGTTGGTCTGCAGGGCCGTCGTTTAGCAGGGCCAACGTGGGCGACGGCACAGGGCCCCCAAAAACCACGGGCCCCAAGATTGCTAAACATATATGGCAGGGAGCGAGCCCCTGCATGGAATTTCTATTGAGTTGTTGTTCTAAGGTTGAAGAACCAATGCGCTCGTATGTTGTGTCGTCATCTTCCTCCAGCTGCCACTGGAGCTTCTTGACTGCTTGCATCGACCATGGAACGAAGAGAATACAGGTCAGCAGGTGGAAGAAGATAAGAACGTGAAGGCTCAAGGATAACAGTTATCAGGCCGTGGGCCAATCTGATTGTTTTCAGTTCTTGTAGCCCATGAAGTGGTCCAGCCTCCCATGATCCTTGAGCAGATGATTTAGTGGAAGACCGAGTGTGTAATTCATACTCTATTTAATAAAGGGTAAAGTTGCTTTAAAAAAACTGATTTATTTAGTGAAAGAGCGCAGAGGTGGACAAACTAAGGAAAAGAGAACATATCTGAATTATTTTTAATGTATTTTCTTAGTTCCTATTGTGCTTTTAAACAAAATTGTAACAAGGCTGCACATAAATTGGCTGTAAGGGTGTTGGGAGGATACTAATTATAAGGGTGACGGGAGAGAAGGCCAAGGTGGAGGCGGCACGGGAGCCGGAAGACGGCGGTTCGGCCAGGGCTACAACAGGGGAGTTTACGGAGAATTTAGCGTCGAACGGCACGAGAAGGCGGGAGCAGGGGCGTCGCTGGAGCTGGGGAGGAGGTGGAAAGTGTGTGTGTGAGACAGAGAAAAATAAATCATGTTTGTATAAAAAGAAAAAACAAATGGATCCCACTAGCCGGGGCCCCATTTTTTTATTTTGCAGGTGGTCGGAGCAGTCCGGGGCGTAGTGCAGGCGCGGGGCGTACAAGTACAACTCGGGTGGGCGGCTCCAACGGCGGTGCGGTGCTAGGGCAGGGCGCAGGGATGCGCGGCCCGCTGACGGATTAGGCAGAAAAGGGGATGCGAGTGCGGTGCGGTCCGACTTTACAGGCGCGAGACCTAGGCTTCCCGTGCGCGCACGCGAAGGAGTTTGGATTAGGACTCGGCGGCGGTTCCGGCTCGGTGGTGGCGAGGATGCCGTGCGGCCAGGTATGGATACGGTGCGCGAGCAACTCCATTACTCCAATTGGGCTGTCGCACGGTGCTAGGCTGCAGGCCCCAGTTGGAGAAAAGAACAGAAAAGGAAAAAGGAAAAAAACAATGAGCCGCGCACAGATGGAGAGAAATACAATCGAGACCTCCAGGTGGCTTTCTCGTTTCCATTATCCTTTTCTATTTCCAATACCAAACAAAATCCAAATCGATTTCTACTCGATGTTTTAAATGCATTTTCCACCCAATAAAATCCTAATGTAACTATGGCAACATGAATGCAACCAACAACAATATATAATTATGTACTCTAATTTATATTTGTAGTTTAAATCAGGTAAAAGAAATAGTATGACATCAATTGGTTTCCAAATCAAAATTGTTCGAAGCTAAATAAGTTCTTTTTATTTGTTAAATTAAAAACACTTTGGAAAATCAAAATACTTTAAACAAAGTTAATTACTATTAAAATTGAGCTTTTTAATGAGCCACGTGTATTTAGAAACAATTTTCATAAATCAAAGTTTATATATTTGAAAACAGCTCTTTTGCTCACATAAAATGAAAACACACTCCTTTTTCTTACACAAAATGATAGCGTTACAAATAATTTTAGAAAAATATTCAAACGTCTGTTGAAAAGTGTTGAAATTAAGTGAAATTTACGAACAACCCAAAATTCGCCGGACACTCGATGATGTAGGAAATAAATCCTTACCTTCCTTAGTTAGTACCCTGTTTTTCTTTAGATGTTAAGTTTGGTAGTTTATCTTTCCAATTCAAATTTCCCATTGTAATAGCCTTTATATACAGAGCAATAGAGTCTACAAAAGCTGCCAGTTGCAGCACCAAAATTCAGATTGCATCTCTTATTTTTCTCTCGTGAGTTCTGTGTTCTTGGCCGTGATCTCTCCGACGACGTGCGCGTCGTTACTTCGACGAGATTCCAACAAGTGGTATCAAGAGCTAGCTACGAGCCTAGGCGATGGCCGGTGATGACAAGAACAACGCCAAGGGTGCCAAGGGCGACACCTCCGCAGACGGCGTGGTGATCCAACGGGTGATTCGTGAGGTTGGAGGCGGGAGTAGCTACCCCACTCTCACCAAGATCAATTACTTCGATTGGACGCTCCTGATGAAGGTGAAGCTCAAGGCGCGGGCGTTGTGGAACGTCATTAAGAGTGGTGGCGTTGATGCCTAAGAGGAGATGATGGCGCTTGACGCCTTGTGCGGTGCGGTGCCTCCGAGAGATGGCGCCGACGATCGCAAAGAAGGAGACGACCAAGGAGGCTTGGGACGCGATCACGACCATGAGGCTCGGGGCAGATCGCGTCAAGAAGTCAACAACGCAACAGCTTGTGTCGGAAATTCGATCTCGCCGTGTTCGACGAAGGCGAGACCGTCGAGGACTACGCGGTGTGCCCGAACAACATGGTGGCGCATCTCGCCATGCTCGGCAAGGTGACGGATGCTGTGATCGTCGCAAAGATCCTCCGTAGTCTGCCACACCGCTTCAAGCGGATCACGATCGCGATCAAGACACTCACTGGACGTGTCGATCATGTCGGTCGCCGATCCGGTCGGGAGGCTCAAG
Source organism: Chloris gayana (assembly GCA_031894775.1). Classification (NCBI taxonomy): domain Eukaryota; kingdom Viridiplantae; phylum Streptophyta; class Magnoliopsida; order Poales; family Poaceae; genus Chloris; species Chloris gayana. Next base: position 167,919 of record JAUNZO010000880.1, on the reverse strand, counting down.
GAGGCGGAGGAGGCATTTGAGGAAGCGCCGTCGTCGCTACAGCACGAGGGCAAGCTGTACCTCACGGAGTGATGAGGACATCACACCCTCGGATATAACCAACACTCCTCCAATACACATATATAATTCAAGGACAAAAACTAGAGCACGACAATTAAATTTACGGGTGAGCATGTTCCTAATAATCTCTTTATTTATATTTGAGAATGTATTACTACCTAATGAGTTACCCCACCCGTTGATCGAGTACAGAGTTACCCCACCTGTACCAACACCTCGGGTTACCCCGAAATTTTAGAAGCTGATCTAGAAAGATTTGAGAGGAGAAAGAATCAGCCTTTTCAGAAAAGAATTGGGGGGGGGTTTATATGACCCAACACTTTCATCTAAATCTGAATTGATAGAAGAACAACATATTTATGTGCTGCTTGTTGGAGCTAATATCTTGCAGCATATACAAAACAAAGATGAAGTGAAAGAAACTCTCGATGGCCTCATGTGTTCCTTCAAACCCATTGTTTCTTCATACATTTATATCATCTACTGAAATTGAGAGCAAAGGTAATGAACATCACTCTACAATTAGTAAAGTTGAGAAATTTCTCCATGTGCTGAATGTTTCCACCAATCATGCTAATGTAGAGCAACTTCTAGTGGAACCTTCCCTTGATTTATCTTTGTCACAAGTTGACTTCCATGCTGTTCCTTGTGATATAGAGGTGTTCTCACACCCACTTTTAAGAACAAAACTGAATGCATAACTATATGTGTGCCAGGATCAATTTTTCACACACATAGAGATAAAAGTGAAGTAACAGTGCAAACCATGTTATTATTATATCATAAGTAAATTACACGGATGAAAAGATTACATTACAGCAGAAAATAAAACCTAGCGATTGGCGCCATCAAACTCCACAGGCAATCGACCGGAAGACCGCATGCCTAGTCTTCACTCCATCGTCTCCGACAAATGATCGCATCTTCATCCTTGGCTTACGAGCAGCAACATAATGCAAAAGAGGGGAGCAACAATGTTTGAGTACATAAAGTACTCAGCAAGTGGTGGAAAGTATGATATGCAAGCTTATAGAAGGAAAGGCTAACACAAGGTTTAGCTGCATAGTATATAGCACCTATGTCTAAGTTCATTTTAATTAAAACAACCTATTTACTAAATTATCACACCAACAGGTTATCCCACCCAGACAACCACTACAGCACTGTTACCCCACACCCTGTACCGCTAACCTACGAGTTACACCACACGAACCTAGGTTACCCCACCAGATCCAAACCAGCCCCTCTAGTCCATGTGAAAGGTCCATGCCGCTCGTGACCGTGAGCAAGGCTGTTATAACAGTTTTACACTCTGCGAGAGGTTGCACAACTTTACCCACAGGTTGGTGATTCCATCACTATTCAGTGACTAAAGTCTCCATTTTGCCAAAAACACTTCCGTAGGTGTAAGGCCAAGATATCACCACATGATCTTTCGGAGAGCTCCCCAGCTTGCAAAACGCCTACGCTAAGGTTTCACCGTTGTGAAAGTACACCCTTCCTACGAAGCCCCCTCGGCGCCGTGGCTTGAACTACACCCTTCCTCACTTGAATCGGAGTACACCCTTCCTTCATCCTTCCTTGACACCGCAGAACCGGGAAGTGGTCTCCTACTTAACCAAGCCTACCCATATCAGCCTTGTGCTTGGCGCTGTTGTCATAGTTACGCGTTCCACGAACCGGTCCTTAGAATCCCAAACAAGCACTACCACAACCAAATGGTACTATACCAAGTACCCATGCATACCCGCACCATCATCAACATCCTCCTGTTGGGATTACCTAAGTTCTATGTTGCTAAAAAGAGATTAACCCATGATTAATTAGGTTAAAGTATATAATTAGTCAAAATTATTAGTCAAGTTATTTTCCCAAGATTAAGCCAGGCTAAGCATGACCTACCCTTAACTAGTCAACTACATCCAAAACAAGGCGATAAGGAAACAGATCACAAGCAAGTTCTAGTAAACCCTAACATAGGATTCAAATTTAGACAAGTATGCATGAATTTAAATTCAGATAGATAGAGAAAATAGGAGCAATATGCATCAAGGACACTTGCCTCTTTTTGTTGGTTGCTACTGCTCGGACTTATCGAACTCGAGGTCTTGAAAATTCTCAATAGGGTTGCTCTCTTATTAAACGTTGTACCGGAAAAACAAGCATACAACCACATAAATAAAACAGTACAATAAATTAGAGGAAAAACCGTATGACAATGCAATGGTTGGATAGGTTGGATCACTACGAGAATTTTCGATTGTTTTTGTAAAACAATATATCTAATAGTTTTCAAAATAGCATGTGCTAAAACAAAATTTACAAAAAGGTTAGTGGTGTTTTATAAAAAGGATATGGCCAAAACATTAAACAAGAGGGTTTTGGGACATAAAAATAATTTATAACTTAAATAAAATATTTATTGCAAAAGTGAAGTGTTTTAAACATAATAAAACAAAGGCTAGGGCTGCTTTTGATAAACGAAGCACCGAATGGTTATTTACAAACAATAGGGTCTAGATAAAAGAATTCTAGAGCTAAGTACACTGTGGTTTTAATTAAAAGCAGCAGGAGGGGTTTAAGAGTAAAACGAGGATTAAATGTTTTTGTCGAATTAATCTTGGACATGGAATCTAGTGGACCCAGTTCACTAGCCCATGGAACGCGGCTCACTGATCTGATCCATGGTGGACTGGGTGCCTCTGGGCGGACTGTGGCTACATGCAGATAGGTTCAAAGTCATGTTTGTGTTTCCGGCAACAAGCTATAGATATGAACACACGGTTTGAAGCACAATGTTTATAATGATGTGGAACATCAGAAACGCAAGGTTTAGATGTTCTGAATTCACCGGAACTGGAGATCTATGCAATGGATTAGGATGAGGTCGGTGGAGGCAGATAGCACGCTCACTGCGTTCCTGGATTCCTCGCGGAAGATTACAGTGCGAGCTCTAGCGTAGAAATAGAAGACTTCCTAGAACACAAGATGACACAAAGTTTGCATTGAGAAACCGCACAATTATGACAGAACAAGGATAGAAGTTACCGTCTCCTGCACTGAACGTGAACAGACGGGAAACGTCGGATATGGCGCAGCAGATCCTGGAGGCATCTCAGCTGCTCTTGCTGCGATTTTTGGATATGTTGTAAAGAATACACGGTAACATCATCTGGTGAAGTTTGGCGATATTTAGCTGGACGATTCGACGGGGAACGCGGATGCAAACTGCAGCACCCTGGGCTGTTCGCGAATGGCAGCAAGGTGATCCTTGATAGATTGGACTCCAAGCAACAGGATAGGGCGAGAGGAGGTAGGGTACTTTGTCATACATGAAAAAGGGCATCTATTTGTGGATTTTATAGGCTGGAAAATGAAGGGAAGATGAGCACGGAGGAGCTGGCCAGAAATTCAATGGCCAGAGCGCCATTGCTGCGCACTAGCATGCATTACCGCGTCTGATTAAAGCCAACAGAGTCCGGGAGTGGAGGAGTGGAAGCAGTAGAGTCACACGGTGTTGTCAGTTCAAAGAAAACGGCATCGAGGTGCGAACACGGAGCGACGGCGGCGGCAGCTTCTGGGTGCGCGTGACGGTTACAGGGAAGAAGAAGATGACCGATCTTCTGGCCGCACCTGGTGGGCTTGCGCTTGCTGGGCTGTGCCCGAGACTTTACGCTGGGCCAAAGTGCCAAACACGTGGTTGGGCTTCAGCCTGCTGAGTTGTTTGCACGTTGCACTGGTGGCAGAAAAGCTCGCTACGTGAGAGGGAAAATAAATTAGGCCCAAAGGGAAAAGAAAGAAAATAAGAAAAAGGAAGCTTAGAGTTTTGGAAAATATTTCCTAATAAAACCATTTGGTGCTTTGTAAATAAAGTAAAATTTAAATTTGAAATGATAAATTTCTTTAGCAAAGTTAAACACATAATTATTTTATTTGAACAATTAATTAGATCAAAGCTAAATATTTAAATGATAAAGCAAATCCTTCATAATCATTTAAGCCAAAGCTTTTTGTGCAAACAAAAATTTTAAATCTAACCCTTTATAAGATAAAACCCTTTTGAATTAAAATTGTAACTAAAAATATTTGACATTAAATAACTTCAATGTTTTTTAAATAAAAAATACTCACATCCCAAAAATAGAAATTTTGGGGTGTTACAGGTGTTGTGTGCTAGTGCTTCACTTATACCTTTGCCATAACAAATACATGAACTTGATACTTGTTCTTTTGATTCAGATGCTTGTGCTGAAATTAAGCATTTGATTCCCATTACTTGTGAAAATGATGAACGAAGATTTTTGTCTTCTCTAAACACTTTGGGTTATATTGAATTTGACTCTCTTTGTGATTTAAATTCTATAGAGTGGAGAATATTTTCCGAATATGAATAGCCTTGGTTGACAAGAAATAATTTTCTTGCTATAGGCAAATATGATCATAATGGTGTGTATATGATACATATAATTTATATTACCTCACATCCAAAGCTACCTTGTCTTGTGGAAGAAAGTAATCAACTAACGGTCTCCACTATCATTGAACATGTCATGTCAACTGCGGGGTTTGGAACGTGTTGTTCGGAAGCCGAATCGATTTGTGTCAAGCCTCCGCCAAATAGCTGTTTATCGGAATCTTTTGGAAGATCGGGATCCTAGTCCACATCAAGTGGTTATCGAGCTTACGGTACACCGTCGGGTTCCTCCACATCCTTTCAATACTCCATCCTAAACCCAGAAAATTGCCCTGCAAAAATATTTGTTCGTCGTGTTTCCGCTGTCCTATATCCCCTTTGTGCCTCACAATTTTTTATTTTCAGATTGTATCTCTGAATTTTAGTCCCTGTCGTGTCGTTGTGTTTCAGCTTGAACTTGTTCACGGTCTAGTTTTGGGTATGCTTTTGAGTCCCCAATAGTTTGCATAGAGAACAGTAGCATCCGTTCCAAAAAAAGAACAAAGAGAGGAAAGATTTTCTTTTTCCCTCCACATTATGAGCTATTGCCGGGGGTTCTCATGTTTAGATGCTTCATTTGAGTTATAGACTAACTAGCTCTTGCTGCAGTTCTGTTCTAAAGGGAAAAAAAGAAAGCAAAAGGCAGAAAGGTGAAAAGAAAACAAAGAAAAAGCCACACCAAAAAAAGAGAGAAGAACGAGAGTAAAAAGGAAAAGAAAGAAAATTATTGTTGTGAAACAACCGAATCAGCTAAGTGATTACTCTACTAATGCACGCACAAATGAATAGATGAACACAGAATATGGAGTAGAACAGGAGCTTTGTTTATTTCATTTGGAGAGGATTACAACCGAGAGCTCGTGTGTCCGTCGTCATCGCTGGCGTCTTATTTATAGCAGGGAGGAGGCAGCACCGGATAAGAGAGGCTCCAGCTGCCAACTACCTCAATCAAAGCTCCAATAAATTCGCCCACAAAGAAGCACGGTGATTTTCGGTTTATCACCGTGGTTTCATAACACTCCCCTTGGGCGAATTATCGCGTCATGCCTATGCCTCGTTAAAAACTCCTCCAAAAACCCGAGTGGGAAAAATGGCAGGAGAAAAGAGTACATAGCATGCGCAAGCTGTGTTGCACCTGTTGCCTCGTTAAAAACCTTGCGTGAGAAAACCCGGTGGGAAAAACTCACCAAGGGAAAAAGATTACAACGAGTTGGTTGTCGGAATCCGGTAGTCTTCGGGACTACGCAAGTGATCTGCGGGATCACTCCCATGATCTTCGGGATTACGGGTATGGGCCAATCCTTTTGGTGATCTTCGGGATCACCTCATGATCTTCGGGATCATGATTTCATTCTCTCCCTGATCCTTGCAACTCCCTAAGTTGTCTCATGCCAATTCCCCGAATGCATTTATAGAAGCTAGATGCTTGGCAGAGACTTTGTGAATAAATCTGTAAGATTTTCACATGACTTAGTGTGCAGGATATTGATTTCACCGCTCTTCCGGAGCTCATGGGGGTAGAAGAACTTTGGAGCAATATGCTTCGTGTAATTGCTCTTCACATAGCCCATATGCATTTGTGCAACACAAGCGGCGTTATCCTCATAGATAACGGTGGGAGTACTGACGGTGTCCGAGGCCACATGACTTCGGATGTGGCCAACCATCCGTCTCGGCCGAGCACACTCTCGTGTGGCCTCATAGAGTGCAATGATCTCCGAGTGGTTGGTTGACGTGGCAACCGGGTCCGCTTCACGGACCGCCAAGCAATGGCTGCACCACCACGAGAGAAACACGAAACCGGTCCGGGATCCGGCATTATGTGGGTCGGACATATAGCCGGCATCCACATACCCCACCATGGTTGGATCTTGGTTCTTCGGGAACCATAGCCCAAGGTCCTGCGTACCTTGCGAGTACCGGAGAATGGTCTTGATGCCAACCCAATGCCTTCGGGTTGGGGCAGCACCGTGCACGGCCAACAGATTGACCGCGAATGCAATGTCGGGCCTTGTGCAATTCGCAAGGTACATCGGTGCTCCAATGGCGCTCAAGTAGGGAACTTCGGGTCCCAGTACTTCCTCATTCTCCCCTTTGGGTCCGAACGGGTCCTTTTTCACATCAAGTGAACGGACCACCATAGGGGTTCTCGAGAGGGTGGCACTTGCCCATATTAAACTTTTCAAGTACCCTCTGTGTGTAAGTAGACTGGTGCACAAACACTCCCCCGGGAGGTGCTCGAGCTGCGAGCCCAAGCAGAACTTGGTTTTACCCAAGTCCTTCATCTCGAACTCCGTCTTGAGGTAAGCCATAGCTTCCTCAATGTCCTCTGTGGTACCAATGATATTCAAATCATCGACATAGACGGAGATGATGCAAAATCCACTACGGGATTTCTTTATGAACACACGGGGGCAATCATCATTGTTTGTGTAATCTCTCTTCGGGAGATAGTTACTCAAACGGTTGAACCACATCCTTCCGGATTGTTTCAACCCATATAGTGCACGCTGCAGGCGTACACTATACATGTTGCGATTTGGATTCGGACCGGGGATCTTGAGTCCTTCGGGGACTCGCATATAAATCTCCGAATCCGGTGACCCATACAAGTATGCGGTCACGACATTCATCAAGCTGCATATTGAGATTTAGATTAGCTGCCATAGATATCAAATATCGAAACGTGATCCCACTCATGACGGGAGAGTATGTTTCATCATAATCGATGCCGGGTCTCTGCGTGAACCCTTGTGCCACCAGCCTCGCTTTATATCTTACCACCTCATTATTTTCGTTCCTCTTCCGGAGAAACACCCATTTGCATCCCACGGGGATGACCTTTGGGGGTGTTGGGACTGCAGGCCCAAACACTCTTCTTTTATAAAGCGAGCGCAACTCCGCCTCGATTGCTGCTTTCCATTTATCCCAATCCGAGCGCCTTCGGCACTCGCCATGGACTTTGGTTCCGGATCCGGATCCATTGAGCAAGCAATCCTTGAGGCAAAGTTCGCATTCACAAGGGTGGTCTTTCTATTGAATAACTCTCCCGTGTGCACATAATTAGTGGAGATCACATCCATATCCTCTAGCTCGTCGTGATTTCCCGAACGACGAGCTAGGGTGTTCCGATTTCCCGATGCGCTTAAGCGCGCGCGATGCACCGAGATTTCCATCTTCGGGATGGGGTCCTTCGGGGACCATCCCAACTTCGAGGTTGGGTCGCCTCTTCGAGGGCTCCGTCTTCGGGACGGTGTCCTTCGAGGACATTCTCAACTTCGAGGTTGAGCTTCTTCAACCGAATCCTGGAGTGGGACAAGTGGCTCGCGGTCGTGCCTCCGCGGACGTCTCCGTGGGGCTTTGTCCCGAGCACCGGAGGTCTCCCCCTCTTCCTAGGATGGGGGTGACACCAGAGTCGGTAGCCTTCGGGGCTATCTGCACTCTCTCCGGCGCATTTACTGCAGGTATATGCGACCTTGTCACTCCCTTATGATCGGTGAAGGCATCGGCAGCTTATTTGCAAGATTTTGCAAATTTATAATCCGCTGAACTTCCGGTTCAGCCTCGCTAGTGCGTGGGTCTAAGGACTGCATCCCGGTTGCATTCCATTCAATTTCCCGGCATTCTTCAGGATTCCTCATCAAATATGCAATCGGCGTACCGAGCCGTATGAAGATCCCCGAGTCATAGGCTCTAGGAATTTGATTATGGACGAAGTCTCATAACCAACATATATCCCCAACTTCCGGTGGGGTCCCATTGAAGTACTGCTGAGGAGGTGGTATCGGCACATATACTTGCACAGCCGAATTTTCGCAGATGGGAAATACTTGGCACTTTCCCACGCACTAGCTGCAAGGGGGATGTCTCATTATATGCGGTTGGCTCGAGTTGGATCGGTGCTTGCTGCAATAGTGGCCCCAACAACTGGTTGGGAGCCGACAATTCTGCAATAGTGGACGAGCAATCCACTTTATCCTTTTGATCAAGGATTCAGCTAGGCCATTTTGAGTGTGGACATGTGGTACTGAATGCTCTACCTTAATGCCCATAGCCATGCAATAATCATCAAAGGCTTTCGACCTGAACTCTCCGACATTATCCATACGAATGGATCGTATGTGGTTATCGGGGAAACTTGCCTTTAATCCGATGATTTGAGCAATAAGCTTAGAGAAGGCATGATTTCTTGTGGACAGCAAGTCCACATGACTCCATCTGGTAGAAGCATCAATTAGTACCATGAAATACCTGAACGGCCCCGAGAGAGGCTGAATAGGTCCACATATGTCCCCCTGTATCCTTTGCAGGAAAGCGGGTGACTCATCCCTAATCTTCGGGAGGGATGGCCTAGTGATCAACTTCCCCTTTGCACAAGCCGTGCAAATGAATTCTTCAGGATTCGGGAAGTTCTTTGGCTCAATTTCATGGCCAGCGAGAATTGTTGATGATTCTTCTCATCATCCCCAACCCAGGGTGACCCAATCTTTCATGCCATGCCTTAAAGGCATCCGGGTCACGAAAGATCGTCTTCATCACAACATATTCCTCGGCGGGTTTAATGTACGTACGGTACAAACCCGATGGCGATGAAGGGAGTTTTTCAACCACATGCTTTTGATATCCATCAAATTTCGTGATAAGCGAGTACTCAATACCATACTCAATCTCGGTTTCCGGTGGAAACCGTTTGCCTGGATATCTTTAAAGCTCACAAGGGTACGCTTGGATTCCGGATAGAGGATAGCATTCCTCACAAGTATCCGCGTACCCATAGGGAAAACTAGTGTGGCACTTCCGGTGCCAACAATATGAGCATTGCTTCCGGCAATGGTCATAATATTTCCGAGCTTCTTGGTTAAAGTGTGGAAATATCTAGTTTCCCTTAATATGGTATTGGTGGTTGCGCTGTCTACGAGACAACACTCCTCATCCGTCATGGGACCCAGCCGGACCTGTATTAAATATCCTGGACACGATAAATGAAGATGCAGGAAATAAACACATGAAATGATAATAACTGCGGGAAGACTGTTTGTAAAGACTTCGGGCTTTACAACAGCTGCTCTTCGGAGCATACTCATGACCCAGTGCTGCTTCGGGAGCACTATTTACATCTACGGTTCTTCGGGAACCGTGTGCTCTTCAAGAGCACGACCCATAACCGTGGTTCTTCGGGAACCACGAGCTCTTCAGGAGCTTTATTACGAGTACTTCGGACTGTAACCGACAGACATGCGGAACATTGCACTTGACATGGAGGGGATTACTCGAGGTCCCCGAATATGTCAAAGTCATCATCAAGAAGGTCGTCCCCGCTGTCGTCCTTTCGGACGTCTCCACTATTCGCAATGACCATGTCATTGGTATGAGCTTCGGGCTCGGTGGTGAAGTGGGACTCGGGCCCGCCCTCGTTCTTGCTTCGGAAGAACGACGACGGGCGTCAATCGAGTGTCGGGGACGCGACGGTTGCGAGACCAATGTCCCGAACGTCCGCATCTATAGCATGCATTCTTGCTTCCCCGGATGATTCACCTGTGACCTTCTTGTCACCTTTACCTCGGGGCTTACCCTTTCCTCCGCCCTTGAGCATACCACCCTTCCTGCCCTTCCATTTCTTTCGGCCATATTTCGGGCCATCGGAACTCCCGGCAACATTGGCGTGTGCTTCGAGCACACCCATCGACCCGATGGGTCGGGCGAGTGGTTCCGCATGAGAACCTCATTCTGCCGTTACTGCAACCAACGGGATCCGAGCGAGTCGAGAATATCTCGTATACTTCGACACTGTCATTGTTGTTGCGGAACGATGTTGCCCGGGTGGAAGGTGTTCGGGGTTTTCTCGATCATCTCGGCGTACGTGATCTGCTGGCCACGGAGACGCAACATCGAGATGATTCGATGAATGGCGAGTTATACGCCGCCACGGACTTATAGTCTTGGAAGCGCAGGGTAATCCAGTCATTACGAGCTCGTGGGAGTGCAATGGCACTGTTGTTGGTCAAAGCGATCCTTCGAGGATTCCCACAGAACCCGTGGATCCTCCTCGGTCATATATTCCATTTTCAAGTGCGGGTGTATGTGATGACGCAGGAAATGCAAAGCCTTTGCACTATCGGCGTCATCGACCACAACCTTTTCCTTGCCGGCTTCGGGCTTGGCAATAGTATGACCGAGGCGCATGGATCTCGGGTTAATGACAATATCTTGAGCCCGGGTGAGGTAGTTGCTGCCATCCAAGGCGAGCTGGGTGAATTCCCTCTTTGCAATGTCCGACATGCTCGCAATATCATGCAATTTACTTCGGGTAAATTATGCATGTAAATATTGCAAATATGCGGGTCATGAATATTCCCAGAAAAATTCCATGCATGTCAATGAGCATAAAAAATAATGCATAAATTAACCCCCAAATAAAACGTAGGGTTAGTCATGGAAATTACGCGATTAAACGCTTCGGGGTTTAATCCGCAAATTTTCAAAAGTCCGAGAAAAATAATTCTGCGAATTAACCGGACTTCGGGGGTTAAAGCGCAAATTAAAACAGAAAACGTAATTAGGCCCAGTCCAAGAGTTCTTTTCTTTATTTTATGCGCGTACGGACTTGATCCAATCCGGCCTATGGGCTAGAGGCCTTCGGGCCAAGGCTGTCCGGCCCCAAACCCCTCCCCCTCTTTTTTTTTTCTTTTCACGTGCGCGCATGGGCCGTTCCGGCCTCGAGGCCGGCCTATGGGCCCTTGGCCCATTCCGGGCGGTGGCCTTTTGGGCCCGAACCATCCGGTCCAACCTTCTCCGATCCGGCTAGGGTTAAACCCTAGCCGTTCAGGCGTGCGGTGTCATCCGCAAAGGGGCGCTGCCCCTTCGCTCTCCCCACCCAATGGCGGAGGCCAAGAAGGACGGCGGTTTGGGGCATGGGCGCGCCGCGTCGCGGCGGGCGGCTCTAGGCCCGGCGGCGCGCGGGAACGGCGCGGGCCTCGGGCGAAGCCCGCGGCTACGCGAGGCGCTCGGGTCCGCGGCCGGTACGGCGCGGCGTGCGGCCGGGGAGGCTGGCGGCTGCGGCGTCTCGTGGTTAGGGCGGCGTGCGGCCCGGTGGCCGGCGCGGCGCGACGCCGTCCCGTGGCCGGACGCGACGCCGGCTCACAGCCGGGCGCGGCGCGGCGCGGTCCTGGCCACGCGCGGCGCCGGCTCGCGGCCCGGCGCGGCCATGTGGCAGCGCGCGGGAGGGGACATGGCTCGGAGCGCGGGCGCACGGGAGGGGCCCGCGGCTGCGCGCGGCGTTCGCGGCCGGAGAGCGCGCGGGCTCACGGTGGAGCGGTGCATCCGGGGCGGGGCCCGCAGATCTGCGCGGCGACCCGCCGGGTGGAGCTCCCCGCGACGGATAGGTAACCGCACACGGCCCGGGCGGCGGTCCGGCGGTGGTCCGGCCGGATCTACCGCGAGGCCGTGGCGGTGTGCTGGCAGGCACCCGAGGCTGCTAGCGGTGCGCGAGCTCGCTGCCGGGCGGCGCGCAGGCTCGGGGTGCGGGGCACGTGGCACTTCCGGGCCCGGCCGGGAGGAGGTGGCGGCTCTTCGGGACCGCGTACGCTCCATAGGCGACCGCCGTGCGGCAGTACGATTGCGGCCCTTCGGGGCCGGGTCCCTACCGGTTCTGCCCGGGTTGCAGCCCGGGGACTCGCCTCGTCGTTCGCGCGGGGGCCGTGAAGCGGTCTCACCACGGCGACGACGGGCGGCGGAATAACGGGGTACAACGACTGCAAGCGTGGGGCTTGTTCATCCCCACGGCGGTGCTGGAACTCCCGCGACAAGCTATGGCTCCCACTGCGATAAAGCGCATGGTGCGGATGGCTCGTCGGCGGGGACGACACCCATTGGTGCGTCAACCCGCAATACTTCAGGACTGCGGGTGTCGCGAGCTCGGAGGCATCGCGGTGACCTTCTTCCGGAGGTCACTGCCATGGCACTTCGGGGCCATTGGCTCTCACCGTCGCTCGGTCTTCAAGACCGGCACGAGTAAGCATCAATGGTGATGCCTTGTGCTAGCTTCGGTAGCACTTGCATATGTGTATAGAAAAATAAAGCAAAAAGCAGGTTAGTGCTATCTTCGGGTAGCACTCGGTGCATAGCACTTAGCTATAGGGTGTATTTTTCTGCTGTCCATTGTTGCTGTAAGCAGCAAGCTGTTCTTGTGTTTGTACTTACCATGATGCATCAGTAGGTAGGATAGCATGGGCTGATTCTTACCTTGTAGCTTGGTAGAAGCTCGTGCTGATAACGTGTTGTGAAACAACCGAATCAGCTAAGTGATTACTCTACTAATGCACGCACAAATGAATAGATGAACACAGAATATGGAGTAGAACAGGAGCTTTGTTTATTTCATTTAGAGAGGATTACAACCGAGAGCTCGTGTGTCCGTCGCCATCGCCGACGTCTTATTTATAGCAGGGAGGAGGCTGCACCGGATAAGAGAGGCTCCAGCTGCCAACTACCTCAATCAAAGCTCCAATAAATTCGCCCACAAAGAAGCACGGTGATTTCCGGTTTATCACCGTGGTTTCATAACAATTATCAGAATTGTTTCATCCCTTTAAGTCCCTTGAGTTGAGTTGTGATATTACTTGATTAAACTAGGTCCAAGACAAGTTTAGATTGGTAATATAGACTAGATTGGGACTATTATTCAGTTTTGTAATTGTGAATTGAAAATTTGCAATTCCTTGCTACTATATTTTTCCTATCCAAACTCCACATATATCCTTCGAACAATTACAGGTTTTGACACTCGCAATTGTTGGCTCACACTCTCCGGATCCTTTGCTTTGCTGATAGTAAGAACCTTGAAAGAGCTTGGTTAGATGCTTCCACTTGCATATTGAGAGTTTTCACTTTTCATACATAGTACTGATAGGAAAATATACTTCTTGTGTTTTCTTGTTTGCTGCTAACAATGACGGGTGATGATATGAGTATTCTAGCACAACGAGTGTTGAGTTCTCAAATGGAGAAGATGGAGCAAAATCAGGTCAATAATATATTCCAAACTTTCTTTTGTTGTGATGAATCAACGTTGCCGTGTCATAATTGATGGTGAAACTAGCCGCAACATTGCAAGTGCCGAGTTGGTCGAGAAGCTTGGCTTGACCACACAACCGCACCCACATCCATACTATATTCGATGGATAAATTGTTGTGAGAAGATAAAGGTAACAGAAATTGCACGAATCAATTTTTTTATTGGTACTTATAAGGATTGTGCAGATTTTGATATACTGCCTATGCAAGCATGTCATTTGTTGCTTGCTAAACCTTGGATTCATACAAATAATGTTTTGCACAATACAATTACCAATTGTTATACATTTAAATACAATAGAAGAAAAATTATTTTTGAACCTTTGAGTGCTATTGAAATTTTAGAAGCTGATCTAGAAAGATTAGAGAGAAGAAAGATTGAACCTTTTAGAAAAGAATGGGCGGTTTCAAATGTTGCAACACTTTCATCTAAATCTGAACTGACAAAAGAGCAACAAAGTTTCTTGCCTATTGTTCCTGTTAATACCTTTCGGGATATACAAAAGGATGAGGATGAAGTGGAAGAAAATGAGGTGTTCACGAGCCCATGTGAAAGTTTAAAACCATCATTTAATCTTGAACCTATTACTTCTACTGAAATTGAGAGTAAAAATAATGCACATAATGCTACACTCACGGAGGGTGAGAAATTTCTTGATGTGCTAAATTTTTCTACCAATCCTGCTATTTTCAAGCAACATATGGTAGAACCATTTATTGATTTACCTTTGTCACAAGTTGGTTTGCTTGATTTGCCTTGTGATAAAGAGGAGTTGTGTGCTGATGCTTCACTTATACCTTTGCAACAACTAATGAATGAGAATACTTGTGCTAATAATATAACCTTTCTTCCGATTGCTTCGAAATTGATGAGTTGAAATTGTTGTCTTCTTTAAGTACTTTAGTTTATATTGAATTTGATACTCTATGTGATCTAATTAGTTTGGTGAAGAAATTTTTATGTGTTGAATTGCCTTGGTTGCCTAGACATACATATCGCTATATAGGAAACCGTAATTGTCAAAGACAATATATGGTGCATCGAGTTTATATTTGTTCGAAACATAAATCTTCTTTGTTTGGGCAACAATGTGATGAATCGAGAGGACTATAGTAACACTAATCATGTAAAATCCAGTTGCTCTTGTCTTGTCTTCAAGAAACAGGCTATCTTCCAAGAAGGGGAGTATTGGTGATTTTCACCTACGATATCTTCTACAACTATGATCAAACCGAGGACAGATTGCTTTCAAGGAGAGGAGAACAATAAGGAAATGATATCCTTTGAAATAATCATTCAAGCACCAACGACGCCGAGGACAGCTTTTTATCAAGAACGGGAGGATGATGAGGACATCACACCCTCGGATATAACCAACACTCCTCCAATAGACATACATAATTCAAGGACAAAAACTAGAGCACGACAATTGAATTTACGGGTGAGCATGTTCCTAATTATCTCTTTATTTATATTTGAGAATATATTACTACCTAATGAGTTAATTATTGTTAGGAACCATGGAGATTATGATAATATGGTTAAGGAGGAGGTTGGAGGCGTGGAGGGCCAGCAAGGGCGTCCATGTAAAGTTGGAAGCCCAAACAAAGTCGACTTCGAGTCTGTTTCGGAGTCCAGAACCGGGCATCAACTAAACGGACGTCCCGGTCGCTTACGAAGTCTGTTTGGGATGTTCTATATATGGATGGAAAGATAATTTGATAGCCTTTCCATTGGCGCTGGTCTCATATCCAAATTTATCTCGAGTCTTCGGGAATTGCCGAAATAAAAAGACGTTCGAAACTGTCCCGGTGTTGCACCAACGTCTTTTGGCCTTTGGGCCGTGTATTTTATTGAGCCCACTTAGGGCTGCGGCCAGGGGCAGATGGACGACCCTAGGGACCTCATAAGCAGCCGCCGCCCATTCCTTAGGGTTTGGGTTTTGCTTAGATTATTCTGTCAAGAACAGTTTCGCCGTTTTGTCGGTTTGTGAGACCCCAACTCGTGAGTTTAATCATATATTTGCAATTTGGTTGCTTCTATCTTGTTCTTGCTTGTGTTCTTCGATTCGCAGGTAAGGATTAGCCTTCTTGGCGAGGTCAATCGTGCTTGCACGGTTGATAACCGGAGGAGACGTGGTGCTGCGATTGTGGGGTTCAGAATGTGTTGTTCGGAAGCCGGATCGAGTTGTGTCAAGCCTCCACCAAATTGATGTTTATCGAAACCTTTTGGAAGATCGGGACACTAGACCACATCAAGTGGTATCGGAGCCAAATTCATTCCGAGTCGTCGGGAATTGCCGAAACAAGAAGACGTCCGAAACCGTCCCGGTGTTGCACCACCGTCTTTTGGCCTTTGGGCCCTGTATTTTGTTAAGCCCACTTAGGACTGCGTCCGGGGGGATGGCCGACCCTAGGGACCTCATAAGCAGCCGCCTTCCCTTCCTTAGGGTTTGGGTTTTGCTTAGATTATTCTGCTTAGACAGTTTCGCCGTTCATCGGTTTGTGAGACCCCAACTCGTGAGATTAATCATACATCTGCAAATTTGGTGGCGTTCTTTCTTGTTCTTGCTTGTGTTCTTGATTCGCAGGCAGGGATTAGCCTTCTTGGCGAGGTCAACCGTGCAACGCCGGTTGATAACCATAGAGGACGTGGTGCTGCGATTGAGGGGTTCGAACGTGTTGTTCGGGAGCCGGATCGACGTGTGTCATATATTCGCCAAATCAGGAGTTATCCGAACCTTTCGGAATATCGAGACCCTAGTCCACATCACCGAGGAGGAGTGGGACGTGCGGAGGAAGAAGAGCGACGAGGAGAACCACTCCGGCGGCGACGCGAACGGAGGAGGAGGTAGACGGGGACGAAGCCGCAGGCGCGGCGGGTCGTCGTCTAGTGGGCCATCGAAGTCAAATAGGTCTACCGGCGACGAATGTCGGCGTTGCAATAAGATGGGCTACCGGGCTCATGAATGCAGGTCGAAGCCCAAGAAGGAACAAGCCCACGTCACGCAAGATGAGGAGGAGGCCTCGCTCCGGATCGTGATGGCATCTCGCGACCCTAGACTCTACCCCACCGCTGAAACCCGCAAGCACGTCATCGGCGGGGTCGTCTCGCCGATGTTGCCCTGCCGGAGGCAGGCCGGAAAGATGACACCGATGGATCCGGGGCGACGTCGACGGGATCCCTTGCCCGGATCGAGGTCCGAGAGGAGAAGGTCCTCGTCGACCTCGACGACGAGAAGGACCGGGATGCGAGAGACCGGGTCCTGGACACTAGCGCCACCAATCACATGTCCGGATCCGAGTCCGCCTTCTCCAAGCCTGGACACGGAGGTCTTGGGCACCGTCCGCTTCGGCAAGGACTCGATGGCGTGGATTGAGGGCGGTGTCACCATCGTCTTCGAATGCAAGAATGGCGAGCTCAAGTCGCTACCCGTAGTCTACTTCATCCCCTGGTCGATGACGAACATCATCGGCATCGGGCAGCTCGACATGACCGGCTACAAGACGAAGATCGAGGATGGGGTGATGAGAGTCCGTGATCTTGGCGGCCAGCTACCGGCAAAGGTGGCAAGGGCAGGGAACCGCCCGTACAAGCTCCGGATCAAGGTGGCAAAGCCATCGTGTCCGGTGGTACGCGGGCGCGGTGACGAGGAGGCGTGGCGCCGGCACGAGCGTTTCGGCCATGTCAATATGGTGGCGCTTAGGAAGCTTGCTCGGGAGGAGCTAGTGTGCGACCTACCGAAGATCGGGCAGGTCGGTCATCCGTGCGAGGCGTGTCAAGCTAGGAAACAAAGGCGCACCTCATAGGCGGAGAAACGTCTCAAGCTGGTACACGGCGATCTCCGTGGGCCTATCTCGCCGGCGACACCCGGAGGTAACAAGTACTTTCTGCTGTTGGTCGACGACCTAAGTAGGTACATGTGGGTAGCCGCGATTCCTTCTAAGGATCGTGCAGTGGCAGCCATCAAGGAGATCCAAGCGCGGGCGGAGGGTGAGTCCGGCGTCAAGTCGAAGGCAATCCGGATGATCGTGGCGGCGAGTTCACCGCAACGGAGTTCGCGGAGTACTGTGCTGGTGAGGGTGTTCATCGCCAACACACCGCGCCCTACAGCCCGCAGCGAGAATGGCGTCGTCGAGGGCCGGAATGGCACGGTGGTCGCCACGGCGAGGAGCATGCTCAAGGCGAAGGGGCTCCCCGGCTGGTTCCGGGGCGAGGCGGTGAACACCGCCGTGTATGTGTTAAACCGGTGCTCGACAAAGAGTGTGGACTGCATGACCCCATTCGAGGCGTGGCATGGGAAGAAGTCAGCCGTGCACCACCTCGGGACATTCGGCTGCATCGTCTACGTCCGGAACACGATGCCGCACCCGAAGAAGCTCGACGACCGTGGTCGAAGATGATCTTCATCGGCTACGAGCGCGGTTCCAAGGCGTACCACGCCTACGAACCTATCGCGAGGCGTGTCCATGTGACACGCGACATGGTGTTCGACGAGCAATCCCGGTGGGACCGGGGTGCGGTGGCGACGACGGTGAACCGGTTGGTGGCGACAACGTGTTCGGGGTGGAGTACACCACCTTGGGACAAGCTGCACCGGTGGTCGATGAGGCGGTTGAGGAGCCCGAGGGAGATGTGCCAGGAGAGTTGTCGCCACCTCCGAGTGTGGGGGTAGGCGAGCAGGAGCCCGGCTTGCCGGACGACGTCGATGACGACAACCTCGATGCCGATCACGACGACGACGCGCCTCTTCTATTTCGCAGCATCAATGACATGATCGGGCAAACCTCACCACGTGGATTCGCGTGGCGCGCACTAGTGATGGAGGAGCTGCACGCGGTGAGAGCCGACGAGCCTACCTCATTCGCGGAGGCGGAGCGAAGTCCCAGCTGGAGGAAGGCGATGATGGAGGAGATGGAATCCATCAAGGAGAACGACACATGGTGTCTCGCCGACTTCCCGCCCGGTCGTAAGGCGATCGGAGTGAAGTGGGTCTTCAAGGTGAAGAGGGACGAGCACGGGGCAGTGTCCAAGCACAAGGCATGCCTCGTGGTGAAAGGCTACGCACAATGGCACGGTATCGATTATGACGAGGTGTTCGCGCCGGTAGCTTGTCTCGACTCGGTGTGCCTACTTATCGCCCTCGCGGCGCACGAGGGGTGGGAGGTGCACCACATGGAAGTCAAGTCAGCATTCCTCAATGGTGACCTACGAGGAGGAGGTCTACGTCGAGCAGCCGGCCGGCTTTGTCATCACCGGCAAGGAGCATAAGGTGCTCAAGTTGCGAAAGGCATTGTACGGCCTGCATCAAGCACCGCATGCTTGGAACGCGAAGCTTGACGACACTCTGTCGTCGCTCGGTTTCGAGAGGAGTCGGTCGAGCATGCCATCTATGTCGAGCAAATGCTCAACCGGTAGTTGGGGTCTACGTCGACGATCTTGTGATCACCGGCTCGAGCTCGGGTGGCATCGGGGCATTCAAGGAAGAAATGGTGGCCGCATTCAAGATGAGCGACCTCGGCTTGCTTCACTACTACCTCGACATTGAAGTGAAGCAAAGCGCGAGGGGATGTCACCGAGCCAAGGTGCCTACGCCAGCAAGATTCTGGAGAGGAGTGGCATGGATGGGTGCAATGCCTGCCAAGTACCCTTGGAAACGCGGCTAAAGCCGAGCAAGCTCGGCCGAGAAGCCACCGGTTGACGCCACCGAGTACGAAGCATCATGGGGAGTTTGAGGTACCTAGTGAACACTCGCCCCGATCTTGCTTTCTCGGTTGGCTATGTGAGTCGGTTCGTGGAGGAGCCGCGGGAGGATCACCTTGCTGCTGTGAAGCACATCCTGCGCTATGTGGCGGGAACCAAGAATTGGGGCCTCCGGTTTGAGAGGAAGAAGGAGAACGAAGCTCGGCTGATAGGATTTAGCGATAGCGATTTCGCTGGAGATGTTGATGCTAGCAAGAGCACAACAGGTGTGATCTTTTTCTCACCAATAGCCCAATCACCTGGCAATCAAAGAAGCAGAAGGTGGTGGCACGGTCTAGCTGTGAAGCGAGTATATTGCAGCTGCGAATGCGACATGTGAAGCATTGTGGCTCACTCGGGTACTAGAGGAAGTGCAAGGAAGACGCCGAGTGTGCCGATGCTGTTCATGGACAATAAGTCCGCTATTGCTTTGACCAAGAATCCTGTACTCCATGGACATAGCAAGCATATCAGGGTGAAGTATCACCTAGTCCGAGAGTCTGCAGAAGAGGGTTTGAACAATGTGGAGTTCATCAGGAGCGAAGAACAACTAGGCGACATTCTTACGAAGCCGCTTGGAAAGACTAAGTTCCATGAGCTGAGATCAAAGATCGGCCTGATCAATGTTGAACAAGGCAAGGTTTAGGAGGAGATTGTAGGAAATAAATCCTTACCTTCCTTAGTTAGTGCCTTATTTCTTTAGATGTTAAGTTTGGTAGTTTATCTTTCCAATTCGAATTAGGGTAGGAGTCCTGATTTCTACCCATGTAATAGCCTTTATATACAGAGCAATAGAGTCCACAAAAGCTGCCAGTTGCAGCACCAAAATTCAGATTGCATCTCTTATTTTTCTCGTGAGTTTTGTGTTCTTGGCCGTGATCTCTCCGGCGACGTGCGCATCGTTACTCCGGCGAGATTCCAACAGATGAAACTCAAGAAATAATGCAGGTTCCTACATTACAAAATTCAGCCACCCTGTACGTGAGACTCTATATACATTCAGATCATGATACAAAAAACAAAATGAAAATTCCACAGATATAGGAATTTCATTCTAGCTGAAATAGAACCGAACATAAGTGCTTCACAAATCCGCTGTTAACGAACAAACCTGGACATTTATTACTTTATTATTAGATCAACAGATCAAAATTTCTCGAACCTAATGCATCCATCCATAAAATAGAAGTTGCACGAGATACTCGGATGTTAAACATGCACCATATAGATGCACTGCAACTTATGGTGAGTTTAATGTTTGTAGCCCTTTCTATGAATTAATGGTGCGGATTATTTCTTCTCATATATATATATATATATATATGTCAAAAGTTTGAAGCATTTATAGCACATACAAAATGTTGGTATGCTAAGCAGCGAGGTACAAGCTCACTTAGCACACCGAACACAATGACTAGTATGCGAATTAGATAAACAGAGTGACGAGGTAACAACTCTTGAATAAGCGAAGTTAACTCAAGATTACATGTGTCTTTATAGGTGACTCCTGGTCTTTTTTTTTTATAGTCGTGCGGAAGCACAACTTTACTTGACCATGCTGCCCCAGCAGAATGCCCTCGGAGCTACGGAAAGGCGGTAACTCCCGAGGGCATTACGGACAATCTTCCGGCCACGCGTGAATGGCGGCTTAGCTGCCGCCAGGCTGGAGGGCACCGAGGGGAGACACTTCGCCCGGGCACCCGCTCTTGGCCTGGGGGTCGGTTTGGGGACTGGTCGTCGTCTTCACCGTCAGCTGCGCGCTTTGCTTCACGCCGCGCGAGCGACGCTGGTGCTTCGCACCATCTCTTGGTCACATCGACGCTGGGATACCTGCAAATCTGTTTGGCCGGTTCTTGTTAGTGGTTAAGGAAAGACAAAAGACACAAGCCCATCTAGTGAGGTGGAGTATTGCAGGGCGAAGGCGTTTGCTCCGCGCGAAGCGAATCCGTGCTACATCCCCAATAGTAGCCCCTCGAGGGATCAGCTCACTCCGCGTGCGAATCGAGCGAGGTCGCTCGAAATTTCTCTAGTGTGCGTGACCATGCGAGGGGAAATTGCCACTCCCCGTATTCGACGCTGAACTTCTTAGACCTGATGACAAATTTAGCTCATCGCACCTTGGCCGTGGGATTTTTGGCGTGCTTCAGCTTCGATGAGCCCGACTAGGCTCCCGATTTTTTGTCGTTCTTTAGAAGGCCTCGCCTCGGTTGCTGCGACGCTATGCGTTGGCCTTTTACCAATTGCACCGCCGGTTCAAGGCCATCCTTGACCTAGATTTCACCCCGTGCCTAAAAAGAACCGCGCGATGTAAATCTTAGTACTCTCTTGGTTAAAGAGCCTTTTAACCTAGGACTTCTCAAATCTTTAGTTGCTGCTTGCTGCTACGATTCCCGGGGGCCTTCCGTCTTCACACCTCTCTTTTTTCGTGAGCTAATTTTTCTTCGCCTTTTGAGTCTCGTAAATTTGGTCGTTCTCACCTTTTGTTTTTACTCGTCGATATTGTTTTAGATGGCTTCGCCTGGCATCGTGATGGTTCCATTGACGAGGGGGCGCTGCTTGTGAAGTCAACATCGGGACCGAGGTTCCAGATGCGGAGGATTCGGACTTCATGCTCGGACGCGACATCTTCCGAGGAAGGTAGTCGTGGCTCTAGTGTCAACGAGTGAGGAAGAAGACATTGCGACCGACCTCGTAGGGGGCAACGAGTAAGATGAACCCGTCGTCGGGATTGGTGGTGACGATGGGGAGGAGACTTCCGTCGAAGCCTCCGCCGATGCCGGCGAAGCGGATGCCGACGGTGGTGGCAGTACTTCGCGATGCCGAGGAGCTGGCGAAAGAACTTGTTTATGAGAGGTTGATCACGGGGTACCGCCTTCCCGTGGGCGAAGATGGGTTTGGGCCGGAGGTAGACGAGGTGGTGGTCTTCCGCGACTACTTTATCGCGGGCCTGGTCATTCCCTACCACCGATTCATACTATCTATTCCGGAGGGCTATCGAATCCAGCTTGCACGAGCCGACGCCCAACGCGTTTGCCCATTTGAGCTAGTTCATCCGGGCCATGGTTAGCTACGGCGGGGACCTCATCATTGAAGTCTTCTCCCGCCACTTCGCGCTGCACAACCAGTAGCACCGCATCGGAATCGACGGCATCCTGCACGATCGTAATTACGCGTTGTTTAGCTTCGCCCCACGACGCAACTAGAAAAAGGGTATCATGCACCGGAGCATGAACAAGTGGAGCCAAAACGGCACCATTACTAGTTCTATGCCAAGGTCCCATGCGTGAACGTGATGGAGGGTGGCGAAGCAAAAATGGTGTACCCCTTCACCTCTTGCCTTGTTCCCTCGAATCCCATCCGGATGCCGGACTTCAAAAAGAGAGGCCGGTCGGTGAGTGAGGGGGTACACGATGCTGCCTACCACAACACCAGCAGCCGTGACGTGGTGGAGGAATTCATAGCCGCTAGTGTCCGCTCCCGAAAGTTGGCTTCGGCATCGGGAATGACCAGTTGATGAGGGTCAATTCTGGGGTTGAAGGGATCGTCGGGGCCTTTCGCTGCCCGAATGTGAACCTCGACCATCGAAGAAAAGGGCAAAGTCCTTCGTCAAGGACGTTGAGCAACGAGCAACACTCTATTGCGGTCGCTACTCCCTCGACGAGGACAAGCAAGTCAAGTCCCGCGCCGCCACGAAGGGGCGCTTCAATCGCGTCCTTTGGGTCGGCGGGATCCCCTACTCACCACGTGAGGTGCCGCGTGAGGAAACAGGCTGCCCCGAGGAAACAGGGCGCCCCTGCTGCCCCAAATTTGGTTTGGTCTTGGTCGACCTACCGGACGAGAAATTGGTCGCAGAGCTGCCGAGAGCCGTTCGCAAGGGCTAGGACGTTGTCGCCGCTCCGTCTAGCCGCGCATCGCAGCTGAAGGCGGAGGTGGCCCGGCTAAAGGAGGCAACAGCGGGCGATAAAAGGCGTTGACCGCGGCACGGAAGAGGGTTGAAGGCGCGGAGGAAAAGCTTAAAGCCGCCGAAGTGGAGAAATGCTTGTTCTCCTCCGCCCTTGCTCGACGCGATCGCACTTTCGCCAAAAACCGGGCGGAGATTAGCTAAATTCTCGCATCTTTGTTTGAGGGAGTTGGCGCTCACGTCCTCGATTTCAAGGTTGTGGAGGACGACAACGCGGACGCTATCTTCTTCACCCGGCTCGACGCTTAGCTTCCGGATATCACGTGTGTCATCGAGAAAAGCTGCAACTTTGCCTCGCTCTTCGAGCATGCAGGCAACGCTAAGTCTTCTCGAGTGTTGCAACTACGGGCACATCGGGGATCTTGCCGATTCGACGGCTATTGGCGTCGGCTCCGACTCTCGAGAGGACTTGAGCGAAGCAGTCCAGCAGAGCCACTCGGCGAGTCATGGCGAAGTACTAGTTCGCTTATGGGCACGATGCCGCACGTGAAGATGACGTTGCTCGGCTAAACTCGGTGAGCTTTCCCCCTTCTTTCTCTCCCGTGATTCATTTTCCTTTGCTTATCTATGCTTGCCTTGTCCCCAGCTCCTCGAGGCTCAAAATGCCGAAGCTGCGGAGCAGGAGGAGAAGGAGCAGAACGAAGAGCAGGACCAACCAGCCGAGACGTCCTTGAGCCGCCAACGGGAAGCACCATCTTCGCCCGCCTTTTGTGTAAAGATGATATTTGTGATAACTTTTAACCTGCGCAGGTTCTCGTGCGAAGGGCTTGCACAGGGATCGGATAGCGATGTCTATGTTCTAATTTGTGCGTTTGACCTCCCCGATGATTCTCGCTCGAGGCGACGGCGCAGCCTCAAGCTCCAATGCTGATTTAAGTTATTTCGAGGCCCTTGATCGAGCTTGTGGTGAAACGCGCAGCTACTGCCAAAACTTCTTCTTCCCACGGCTCTACTCTCTAGGGGGCACCTAGCTCTCCAACTCAAGTAGGTTCAACATACTTA
This sequence comes from Chloris gayana, assembly GCA_031894775.1. NCBI lineage: Eukaryota > Viridiplantae > Streptophyta > Magnoliopsida > Poales > Poaceae > Chloris > Chloris gayana. The sequence goes on along the minus strand of JAUNZO010000880.1, from coordinate 143,628 downwards.
GAGTCTTCATCGCGACGTCGCGGGGGTAGCCTCGTAGCTTGCTCCACTTGCTCCAAATCATTGAGCGGGACGAGTGGGAGATTGTTAAACCAGCATTTTTTGAGTCGGGTGTTATCGTTAAAAGGGAACAAGAATAAGGTCACACGGGGTTGTTTCTGTTGCTTTACTTCGCAGGGCTCGGCTTCGAAGACGGATGATTTTGTGCCTCGCGCTACGCTCGATATCATACCTCTTGCTTGGCAGCGAGCTTACTTGAGGGTTACCCCGGGTTGTTATGAACGGTACCACACTTTGTACCCTCGAGGCGACCTCGCTGACTTCCGGAGTATTGCTAGGGTTCGATATGCTAAGGCCGGTGTAGATCGACAAAATTCTTTCGAGATCGACCCAAGTACTTCGTCAACCGCTTCTTTCGAGGACGTAAGCGTGAAGGTCAAAGTTTCGGAATGCGACCCGACAGATATGTTTTTCGCCTACGATACTCTGCTTTATGAAGGAGATAAGATTGGCGGAGTCGTTGAGATTTTTTGATCGATCATGTAATTTGGGCCTTGTCTTGTCGCTTGCTCGAATCGAATGCATATGAGTCGAAGGTTCTTCTTTATCGCGCTATAAGTTTCGGGATTTGCCCTTGCTGGTTGTGTTACATTGTCTTTCGTTGTCTTCGATGCTCAACATGCCTTGCTGCTTGCTTGCGAGTCCTTTGGCTTTGGGGCCGCTTGAGCTGGTTAGTGCATTAAACGCCACTCCCCGCCTTAGTCGTTATGGGCAAAGTGAACTTACTTTGAACAAAAAACCCTAGCCCCTTTGCGACTTAACGCTTCTTTTTGTTTAAAGAAAACACCACTTTCCCCTCTTAGTCGTTAGGGTCGAAGTGAACTTATTTTGAGGAAAAATGCGAGCCCCTTTGTGGCTTAACGCTTCATTTTGTTTAAAGAAAACACCACTCCCCCTCTTAGTCGTTAGGGGCGAAGTGAACTAACTTCTAACGAAAAACGTGAGCCCCTTTGCTGCTTAACACTTTGTTTTGTTTAAAGAAAATGCCACTCCCCTCTTAATCGTTAGGGGCAAAGTGAACTTACTTTGAACGAAAGATGCGAGCCCTATTACGGCTTAACGCTTCGTTTTGTTTCAAGAAAACGCCACTCCACCCCCCCTCTTAGTCATTAGGGGCGAAGTGAACTTACTTCAAACGAAAAACGCGAGCCCCTTTGCGGCTTCATGCTTCATTTTGTTTAAAGAAAACGCCACCCCCCCCTCTTAGTTGTTAGGGGTGAAGTAAACTTACTTAGAACGAAAAATGTGAGCCCCTTTGCGGCTTAACGCTTTGTTTTGTTTAAAGAAAATGCCACCTCCATCTTAGTTGTTAGGGGCAAAGTGAACTTACTTTGAATTGAAAACGCGAGCCCCTTCACGGCTTAACGCTTCGTTTTGTTTAAAGAAAACGCCACTCCCACCCCTCTTAGTTGTTAGGGACAAATTGAACTTATTTCGAATAAAAAACACGAGCCCCTTTGCGTCTTAACGCTTTGTTTTGTTTAAAGAAAATACCAGTCCCTCCTCTTAGTCGTTCGGGCGAAGTGAACTTCCTTCGAACGAAAATCGCGAGCCCATTTGCGGTTTAACGCTTCGTTTTGTTTAAAGAAAACGCCACCCCCCCCCGCCCTCTTAGTTGTTAGGGTCGAAGTGAACTTACTTCAAACAAAAAATGCGAGCCCCTTTGCGGCTTAACGCTTCATTTTGTTTAAACTTCTGCGGGTCTTGTTTATGCGCACCGGATGTTTGATTGCTCGATAGGCCAGCACTCCGGGGTGTATTGCTTATATCCGACGGAGTGAACTGATTAACCGGCCAATCTTCCGTGGGTTTTGCTTATCCTCGACGGAGTGAATTGCTTAGCTAGCCAGCCCTCCGTGGGTTTTGCTTATCCCCGACGGAGTTGCTTAGCTAGCCAGCCCTCCCCGGGTTTTGTTTATCCCCGATGGAGTGAATTTCTTAGCTCGCCAGCACTCCGGGGTGTTGTTTATCCCCGATGGAGTGAATTTCTTAGCTAGCCAGCCCTCCCCGGGTTTTGTTTATCCCCGACGGAGTGCGGCTGCCGATCGAGGTTACCTCGCTTGTCTAATTTTCCGACTTCCTTTGTTTTTGGAAGACGTTTTGACTGTTTTTTTGTTTCGATCTTATGGGAAATGCATCTTTATATTGCTAATAGCTGCGATTACACATGCTTCCTCGTTAAAAACCTCGCGCCCCGACACGGGGTTTCCCAACGACGAAAAGAGTACGGACTTTTGCGATGAAAAAGAAAACTAGACACCTACCTCTTTAAGTTTAAGTGCTAGCTACTTCGCCGACCTCTTTGCTTGTATTTTTGCAAAGGTGTCGTTTTACTATTTTAGCTTAAGCGTTGTTCCGAGGCCCCTGCACTTTGCGGGGCGCTGATCTTCCTTGCTACTTGATTTTTGTTTTACCTCGACCCGCCGTGCTTCGACACTCTCGCTGATGCGGTGAGGTTTTTCTTCATTGTTTGCCGGATGAATGCTTCGTGTGCTGCTCTTGTTAGCTTATGGGTCTTTTCTTGCTTGAATGCTCGTGACTCAGCTAGTTTCACTTTGCCTCTTGGGCAGCTCTTGGCGGGTGCCCGGATGTTGTGAATATTTGCCACTCCAGGGGTGAATCCATTCTCTATGTTTCTGGCTAATTGCCGATCTCCTTTCGCCGTGATTACACCCTTTTATGCTGGTATCTTCATGCGAAGATATGCGTTGTGGATTACAACATCAAACGTGTTGATTGTTGGCCTCCCCAGTGTTGTGAAGTATGGGTATTTTAGTCCGACCACATCAAATGTGATGAACTCTATTCTCTCGGTTGCTTGCGTTGCCGAAGGATACTAGCAGTTGTATTTTTCCTGCAGGCTCAACTTTTTTTCCGCCGAACCCGTATAAGGGCACGTTAGAGGGCTCTAAATCCTGGTCGGTGTAGCCCATTCCGAACAATGTCCCGTGAAAGATTATGTTTGCTTGACTTCCATTGTCAACGAGGACTTTACCGATTCTCCATTTGTCGATGTGAGCTTCAATCACAAATGCATCCGAGTGAGGGTAACTTTTCAACTCTAGGTCAGCTTCCGTGAATGCTATTGGTATATGTGACCACTTGGACTTTCCGATCGGCCCATCCACGAAAACTGCATTTACCAATCTGAAATAGTCCCTTCGCTGCCTCTTGTTATCAAAGTCAATACTTGAGCCCCTTGATATCATTCCAATGAACCCTTTTATCGGCAACGGCTGGGCACGGCTTTCTTGCTTGCTCACGTCTTTGATTTTTGGTGGTGGCAATGGAAGTGGCTCCGAATATGCCATTCTATTGTCCCGCTTCGCATGGTGTGTGGTAGAGGTTCCCTGGAACTGTGGGTGCTGGAGATTGAGGCGTTGGGTAGTAAGGTTGCTGTGGATAGTAGTGGTTTTGGACAGCTGGTTGTTGTATTGGTTGCTATGGCCAATAGGCTGTTGCCATGTGGTTTATCTCCACAGGCTTCTCGTGGTGCTTCTTTTCCACCTCTAGCCTTCTCATTATTTCCTTTCTCCTTGGACAATCCAAAGTCTTGTGTCCTACATGACCTTCGCAGTAGATGCAGTACGGTTTCTTTCATTGATACTCGGCGGCTGCGGGTGGCGAAGTTATTGCCTTTGCTGCTACTTTGCGGTGTTCCTTTTTGCTGACCTTGTTGCCCTTGCCTTTCGCTCTCTTCCCTGCTTTTGGCTTGTATGTTGTTGACTGTTCCTGTTCGCATATTGTCCTAGGGCTTCGCCTTCTTGTTGTGCCTGCCGTAACTATTGTTCTAGGCTTCATGAGATTGCATCTGGTTCGAAGTCAGCCTCTTGTAATCTGTTTCGATCAACAGTACTCTTCAAATTTGTTGCACATGTATTGCAGTGGGCGCTTCTTCATGAGCTTCAAGCTTAAAGGGCTCACGCGAGGTCCTTGTATAGCATATTAAATTACCAACTCTTATGGTACTTCCGGTCATTGAGACTTTAGGGTAACAGATCTTCGTAGTAATTTGAAAGTAGCTCGTTTGGCTGTTGTGCGATGTGCTCGAGATTTTTAAGGGCTTCGAAGCGCCCATGAATCCTCTCGAAGTTGGTTGTTACTTTGTCCCTAAGATTTTCCTAATTGTAGATTGACCCCGGCTACAGGTTAAAGTACCAGGTTGATGCCGATCCTTCCAAGGCACATGCAAATACGGTGCTACTTCGTCCCCGTCCGCCGAAGTGATTGCTCCTTCGTCACCGATGGAGAACTGCCTTGGATCTTTTTCTCCCTTATACTTAGGGATTGTTCCGATGCTGAAATTTTCAGGGTATGGCGCTCTTTGCAGCCCTTCCGACAACGATGACTCTTTGTCATGAGTTAAAATTCTAGGTCTTCCGATGGGCAACACTTGGCACCACGATCCGGGGTTTTCTGCTTCGATGCTTGGGTGAGCTCCGACTCTAAATCACTTTCGACTATTATTGTTGTTTTGCTTTTGGAGATGTTTTGCTTCGATCTTGCCTAGAGTCTCCTTACTTCTCTTACGAGCTCGCATGCTTGCGTTTTTCTTCGACCGGGGCTTCTTTTTCTTGCAATAGCTTTTCTCTCGGTGCCACTTCTTGCATTAGCTTCTCTCGTACTTCTTCAAGCTCTTGGTTGTTTCTTCGCAGCCTCTCCATTTCTTGAGCTAGTGAAGCGCTATATCCCGAGCTGTTACTCGTCTTCATGGTCATTCTCCTCTTGAATAGCTGGTAGCTTGCCCGAGTTTTTCTTTTCTTGGCAGCCTCTCGCTTGAACCCTTAGCATGTGATGAGGTTTGGGATTGCTCGATCGGAAGTAGCTCCGATCTCCGGCTCTGTTGCGGGGTTGTCCTCCGAGCTGACCCCGAGTATGTCGAGGTGGTTCCCGATGGCCTCGCTAGAAGCTCTTGAAGTGGTTGGGCGGCTGTCGCGGTTCTTGTGGTCCGGTCATCGTGAGCTTGAACTTCGAGCTCATGCACGTTGGGCGCCAATGTTGGTATGCTAAGCAGCGAGATACAAGCTCACTTAACACACCGACACAATGAACTAGTATGCGAAGTAGATAGACAGAGTGGCGAGGTAACAACTCTTGAATAAGCGAAGTTAACTCAAGATTACATGTGTCTTTAGAGATGACTCTTGGTCTTCTTTTATAGTCGTGGGGAACCACAACTTTACTTGACCATCCTACCACTATAAGAATGCCCTCGGAGCTACCGAAAGGCGGTAACTCCCGAGGGCATTACGAACAGTCTTGTAGCCACGCGCCAATGGCGGCTTAGCTACCGCCAGGATGGAGGGCACCAAGGGGAGACACTTTGCTCGGGCACCTGCTCTTCGCCTAAGGTCAGTTTGGGGAGTGGTCGTCATCTTCGCCATCGGCTGCCCGCTTTGCTTGGCCGACGCTGGTGCTTCGCAACATCTCTTGGTCACTTTGACGCTAGCATACCCGCACATCTGTTTGGCTGGTTGTTGTTAGTGGTTAAGGAAATTCAAAAGACTCAGGCCCATCTAGCGAGGTGGAGTATTGCGAGGCGAAGGCGTTTGCTCGCGCGAAGCGAACTCCGCGCTATACTCCCAACACAAAAATCTTTCTAAAATTCTAGTACAACATCCATTTGGCAGTTATAACTAGCAGCCTCGGTAAAAGGAATCAAAGTCATGAACATGGGAAATTGAAAAACCATTGGTACTTAACCCATGATGAAAGGTTAATCAAGCGTGCTGTCATTGAAATTACCATTGACTTACAAATGAAGCAAGAATATTTATCCCAAATAGTAACCGCTTTGGTATGCACGATAGGAAAAAACATAGGAATAGGAAAAAGTAGGTATTGAGTTACTATAAAAAATATTGTAGTTTGGGTAAGAAGTCCTATACTCGTAAGGAAAAACAAAGGAACAAGTAGCTTTCTCTCGCTTGGTTGGAGGAACAAAGGAAATAAAAAATAGGTCTAACCTCTTGCTTTGTTTCCTCCAAAATTAACCATAGGAACACATTCCTATAGAAACTATCCTTTGATTTTCCTATGAGCCAAATGGCCATGCAGGAAAAAATCCTTTACAATTCCTACCCTGCAAATTTCCTTTGCTATTCTTTCTATCCAAAGGGGCCCTTAGTGACAAAAATAATTACACCAAGCATTATGGATCAGGAATAAATGCACATATGAAAATATAAGAAACATACCGAGTCACAATAATTCTAATAATAAGGAAACACGCGTCTATGCAAAATTATAGGTCGATCCTGGAAGGTAAAACCAAAAACTTCAAAACCTCAATAATGTATGCAACAAGTGAAAGAAATAATCTCAAAACACCAATAATCACAGAGAGAACTCTCATGTTATGGAGTATGGTGACAATGCTTTCAGCGATCAAAAATTCATCCCTTGTCAAGGTTTTGACCTGCTAATGTATACAATGCAAACATATTGCTTTGGGGGAAAGACCAAACACATTGCAGCATAAGATCAAAATGTACCCTAACAAGTTGTGATCATCACAACATTTCAATCACTAATTCAAGAAGTGCCCACACCAACAAGATAGACTCCTAATACCATAGTAGGATCCCCATCAAGATCGAGCAACGAACCGAGTAGATACTTCAAAAAGTAAGAAACCTAGCGCTATGGAAAGAGATGTCGTAGACTGACCTTACTGGTATACTTTGATCAGAAGAATGATTTGTTAAGGACATGGTGGCATATTGAAGACATAAGACCGGTCGGGAGGGCCCACAAGGTGGTGTCCGACCGATACAAGATTCTAGAAGGTTCCATATACCGGTATTGAAACCGAGACGGACAACAAGACCGACTTAGTCCCCAAGGAAAGTACAAGACCGATAGAGTAAGACTCTTAATTGATAAGGGAGCTTAGAGATAGAGTTTCTAAGTATGTAAATCTTGTAACGGACTAGGATTCTGCATGTAACCCTGCCTCTTCGGATATTTAAGGCGGGGCAGGGACCCCTAGAAAGACAAGTAAGTTCACTTCGACCCTAACAACTAAGAGGGCGGGGGGGGTGGCGTTTTCTTTAAACAAAACGAAGCGTTAAACCGCAAATGGGCTCGCGATTTTCATTCGAAGGAAGTTCACTTCGCCCCTAACGACTAAGAGGAGGGACTGGCATTTTCTTTAAACAAAACAAAGCGTTAAGACGCAAAGGGGCTCGTGTTTTTTATTCGAAATAAGTTCAATTTGTCCCTAACAACTAAGACGGGTGGGAGTGGCGTTTTCTTTAAACAAAACGAAGCGTTAAGCCGTGAAGGGGCTCGCGTTTTCGATTCAGCCTCTTCGGATATATAAGGCGGGGCAGGGACCCCTAGAAAGACAAGTTCTTACAACTACAATATGACAATTCGCAACATACAGGACGTAGAGTATTACTCTCGATCGAGAGGCCTGAACCTATCTAAAATCTCATGTTCTTGTGTGTTTGGTGTGTTGCACCATCGAATTCCATACTCGTGAGAGACTGGGATTAAGACTTGACAAGAGGAGAGGAGAGAAGGAACATGAGGGTTGTAATCTTCTAGAGAGAAGGCGTTGAAGAGCATGGACCATGGATGGGAAATAGTTGCCGTGGTGGAGATAGTGTTGTGCCACCACGCCATTGCTATTATGCCATCATAGTGGTGGCCTTGCCACGCAGCTGCACTACCGTCTTGCCTCGTGTCATCACCATTGCCTTCGTCTCACATCTCACTCACCTCATGGTGGAATAGGGTTCATTTCGAGACCTCAGGACAGGGAGATAAATTATAGGCCTAAGTGGGCCTGGAATGGCCAAAACAGTTCGTGTTTCATTTGGTATTCATTAGAAATATATGATAACTACAAACTGAAATGCAAATTGAGAAAAACTCTAAATAGAGAGAACCGAACTGAATTGATCTGACACAGTGACAAGAAACTGATGTTTTAATATCTCTCAATGCACCATCAGCCATAGCAATAATAACATGACGGTTTGGACACTCAGCCTTCTTATGTCCGTGTCCACCACATTTAAAACACTCAATGTTACTTGCCTTGCCCTGGTTTTATCATTAGAGGAGATAGAGCGATTTGCAGACCTTCGGTTGTACTGATTTCCTGAAGTCACTACTGATTGGGAAGGTGTAAGAGATGGGCGTGATAATGACGTGTGTGATCCCTGACATGGCTATTCTGTGCGGTGCCATAGAGAAGAAGTATTTCCTGCTGAAAATGTAACACGAGTTTTATAATATTCAACAAGATGATGCTCTGCCCTATTAGCAAAATGCACCAATTCTGTGATATTTGCATAATTTGTCATGTCCCCTTTATCAGCAATTTGTTTATTCAGGCCAACCAAGAAACAAGCCATCAACGACTCCTCATCTTCCTTGATACCTGTGCCGAGTAAGCACATCTCCATTTCCATGTAATACTCATTCATAGTTCAATTTCTGCAGAAGTCATTTCAGTCGTATGTGCAACTCACGAGTGTAGTATGTACGAACAAAGTGACACCTCCTCTGACGCTTCATGTCATACCAAGTAATATAATCTTGTCCAACACGATGAAATTCAGCACACACTTGATTCCACCATTTGATAGCATATCCTTTAAACTCAATTGCAGCAAGCTTTGCCTTCTTGTCTATAGGATAATCGTACAAATCAAAGATTTGATGGACTTTGGTCTCCCACTTAAAGTAAGCATCAACATCTTCATTGCCAATGAATGAAGGTATAGAAACCTTGTCTTTTCCCAAATCATCATCTCTTCAGCGGCAAGGATTTTGCCAAAGGGAAAATACCGACCACTGTGATGGCCACCAGCGCCATCATTATCATGATCCACATTAGGTCATAGCGCTGCACCAACTAGAATTCGTTCAGCATAACCAACAATTTTTTGTTGATCCCGATTAACACGTCGACGACCAGCACTCATAGCTGCAACAATACGTGCAGCTTCGTGTGGAATATTGTCATGTTTATTCCCATCATGTTGTAACTCTGCAATAAAAGTTTGAAGAGTTTGTAGTTGTTGCATCAATTGATTCATTTGTGCACGTATCTCCTGAAATTCTTGCACCGAAAAAGTAGCACCATTGTTTGACTGAGACTCATTTACGTCTGCCATATTACTGCACTGGTAGAAAATAGATTAAAAGAAGGGATATATGTGTAATCACTCCCTCACCACTGACCACCAAGCTTTTTGTCTCCTGGAAAACAGAGAACCGGGCAGCAGTAGCAGTGGAAGAACGGTTGTGCCAGGGATGATGGTGATGAACTCGTTAGTGCTTTGGGTAGCGTTAGGATCGGACAATAAGGTACAAGGTGTGTATATATAATCTGAAAGTTGTGATGCAAAATAGAATAATAATCCTATTGAATCACAAGTCCAAGTTGTTTGTGGTGAAAGAAAAAATTGTTGCGAAAATGGCAACAGAAGCAAGAAGGTGCATGGAGTGTTAAGGGATGCACCAAGTCAACGGCAGCTCAATCCTCTTTTGAATACAATTGTTTTTTTTTTCAATTTCAATGGAATTTGTCTATGTTTTTATCTTTTTCTTTCGAATCTTTTTATTTCTCTCCTTATTTTTGCAACCTTCAACTACCAAAAACTCAGAAATCTATATTCCAGAAATTTTAGAATATGGATGGCGCGGAAACTCAAGAAAACTTGGTACAAACCAAAAGGTAGGTTGGGTGGAGATAATTCTGGTGTAGATAGAAAAGATGAAACCACCGATCATATTTGTGGGGTTTATTTCTTATAAACAAACTCTTACACTATAACTCCGTAATATGAAGATACTCGAAATTAGAAAGATAAATTATGGAAGATGGTGGAACGCTATGAGAGGAGAGAAACAAAAACAACAACTCAATAACTTTCAAGGGATTCAAAACTCGATAAAGCAAACTACAAATCAGATGAAAAAAAAAACAAAAGTCTTGGCTCTTTTTTTTTGCTTTATTTGGACCGTTGGTATAATGATGTGGTAGAAGAAAAAAATTGTCCTAAGAAGAGACCTGTGCTCTGATTAGGAAATGAAGTGCGCACAGGTACAAAACATAGAGTGCAAACCCTTCCAAATAGGCTACTGTACCGTACAAATCCTGAAGAAACAAAAGATATTTAATGACAGGTAAAAGAACTTTTGGATAAGAGGTATTGTCACCATACACACACACACACACACACACACGAGTGCAATTAATACAGATTTGAATAACAAAGTTGTAGCTCTCGTCGAGTGCTTTACAGAAACTATATGGATTGCATCAATTGGATTCCGGAGCTATGAGATATGGGCCCCGCAAGAAGACCTGCACAGTGGAGTCCAAATCAGAACAATTTTTCCATCGCAATTTTGGGTATCTAAATGGATGAATCTGAAGATCAAAATGATACCAGAGTTGTAGAACGTTTGGAGATCTACGAGATAGAGTCTGAGTTTGCATTAATTGGACTTCGAAGCTGGCGTTATGATTATGGGATTCGGTGATGAATATGGAAGGTATGAAACCGACTTGGATTCAATCTCTAAGAGCTAAACTTGATGGCCACATGATGTCCCAAACAAGAGTTGGACGTGAGGGGGGATGTGAATAAACTTAGGAGCCGTTGCACATCATCGGGAGGCTACTAGAGTTGAAGAGCCACCAAATTGAGAGATGTGGTGTAGATGGGTTGGGTAGTCGCTCTTCATGGTTGCACTACACCGGAGCTTAGGAGAAGTAGAGCCATGTATCTTAGGAGTCGATAATGGTGCACTGAGATGGTGCTGATCAGTACGATCTTGGTGTCGATCGGCACTTTCTATCTTTGGCTACAGTTTGTGTTGTCTGGATTGAGTGGTCTTACATATGCTTGTTTCGATTGCTTATTACTAAGTACTTAGATTCTACCTTAACCGTGATGATTAGGCTAGTTATCCTGATCATGTATGAACCATAATTGCTTAATGATGCTAGATGTGTAGTTTAGTCGTGAAAGGGGTAGACGTGCATGTTTAGATAGTTAAGTAGGTAAGAGCTGCTATCCGATTAGTTGACACGGTGTGTGGAAAAGATAAATTGTAGCATCCATAAGAAAGGTGTTCATTCTTTTACTATCATCGATGTTCACCAATTGTTTAAGGTACCACATAATCTAGGATTAATATGATAATGAATACTGCTTCAGTGCTGATTGGCGCACTTGTGGTGACGATCGGCACATCCTTTCCCCGACCACTAGATGCATACAGGCTAACTCCATGTGTTTCTCTTTCTTTAAGCCTTCCGTGACATAAAAACCTTCTTTAAGCCTTCTGTGATTAAAATCCTTTGTGTCAATTGGCACCTCCATGCGCCGATTGGCACAACCCTCAACTTTCACTTTTTCATGCTCTCTCTTGTATGTGCAATATGTGCTCTATGCTAGGATTGATTTGTTAGACAAAATAGTAAACCCTAAGCATGGTTATCTTGTTGATCCTTGTGGATTTGATATAAACCCTGGAATAGTCCGAGCAAAAAAGCTACAATGCACATCGTGCTCTTGCTGTATATAAGTGGACGCGTAGAAACGACCAATATGCTCCAAAAGCATACTACTAGGAGTTTAACAATTATGAGAAATTTTGTGGTGACAGGTCCCCTCGGTGTGAGTATTTTTATTTTGCGACATTTCCAAATTAAATATCATTTTTTAATATAAAACTTCCTATAGAATACATTAAATTCATAAAGCTTCTCATTTAATTAAAAGAGTAAAATGCATGGTCGGCCCCAAAAATTGTTAAGCTTTGTCACTCAGGTCAGGTCCTCATACTCTTCAATTGCATTTCTAGCTCACTGAACTTAGGATCGGGTGTCATTTAGGTCCCTACACTATCCGAATGCTATTCACACTCCCTAAACTCAGCTTTCCATGTTATCTAAGCCCGATACACTCTCAAAATACAATATTATCCCGACTCAATTGATTAAATTGAAGAGAATGAAGATCTAACTGTCATAACATGCAAAGTTTGTATTACTTGCTATTTTTAATGTGGTGGCTACAATTTTTTATTTTAACATAATAGTTCTTCATATATCAATCTTATTTTTTAAAATATAAAAAGTGGAATCAAATATGGAGCAGGAGTAGGTTTTATGATTACTCTTCAGCCGATTGAGATTCAACATGAAGGTAATCAAGGAATACAAAATGTTAATCCAGTAATATCTAGCTAATGAGTAAAATGAAATTTCGTTGTTTAGCATCATAATTCATAAGGTTGTCTAGACGGTAGTCACTTCACTTAGCACTACTTTAATCTTGATAACACTGCACTTCTAATGTGTACAGGACTTAAATGTCATCCGATCCTAAGTTGAGGAAGTAAGATTTGCATCTAGAGAGTGTAGGGACCTATATGACACCCGAGCTAAGTTTCAGGAGTTAGAAGTGCAATTTAAGAGTATAATGACCTTAATAACACAACCGGACAAGTTGAAGGACCGAACATGGACTTTACTTTAATTAAAATATGGCTTTTGGTAATCTGAATTTTGGCCCAAAATTCTATTTTTCCATGTGATTCAAGAAATATTATTTGTTGGGTATTCTACTGTTGAAAAATTCAGGTTTCTATATTTGGTTTTTATTAAACAGTCTGGTTTAATTTTAAATTTGATTCTGTTTGAACTTGAATGACTTATTCGATTTTGTGGTTATGCAAGGGAATTACGTTTAGTGAGATCAGGGATGTCAAGAGACATACATAGGTGTGTCTAACAGAGACCTCACAAACAAAAAACATTCCTCCACACTGTCATCAGGTCGAAGGCCTCACTTTGTAGGGTTTAGATCACAGAATTTGTGTGACCTCTTTCGTGCTAGTGAAAAAACTAGGAATATCCATACAGTTAGTTTTCTCTCATCACACAAAAGGCATGTATGTATTTCCATTTACTTGATCTTACATGCTTGAACTCTTTTTTTCTCACTTGGTCATTGTTGCTGTTGCTGTTATGTAGTCAACGTAACAGATACGACCTATTATTATTAGTTAAGTTACAGTCTGGTTTTAGAATCATCATACTCAGAAAGTGTCCATATTCATATGACGTATATATAGCATGGAAATTCTGACCCAGGCGCTGATACACTTATTGAAAATATAAGATAGGGATTAGGGGCTCACATTTACTCATGCCTCCGCTAAATCCGGAAGTGTAATCAACCGGGACGCCGAGTCATACTCCATTGCAGTGCCACAGCTAATGTACAAGCATAAGAATAAACACTTCTTAGATCATAAGCACCATAGCATGCCTCACTTATACTCACAAAGGAAGGAACGTACTTTGAACATTTCAGACTGTTTTTTGAGCCACCACTGGGCACTGTCAATATAGTCCCGAAGAAGGAAAGATTTTCATTCCCGCAATTTGGACATGGACCCTGAAAAAGAACAATCACCTCTGAGCACTACAGCTAACCAACTCAGGATGTATAGCCAGCAGAAAGGAAAATACCTTCAGAATCAAAAAGTCTTTTACTATAGCATTAGTGATTGCCTGTGCTACCAAAAATATTAAAGGCAATGCAGCGAACCATGTGAAGATGAAACTGAAGGGCTCTGGCAACTGCATAAATCAGAAAATGGTATCATAAATCACAACAAGAAGTTGATAGTACAACCAGCGTACCCTACGGTATCATGAATAAACACATAAAATATTATTGAATTTGAGCGCACTTTGTAAAAAGGCTAACTGTTATCGCAACTCTCAAATATATTACTGATCTGTCACACAGGAAATTCCAAGGGCCGTACGCTTTGACAATGCATTAAACTTTGGATCATAAAAGTAGAGATAATGAAATTGTAAGGCCAGAACCTACTATGGTAATCATCCACAATTATTCATTTAAAGTTTTGTCTCCCATAATCATATTGCTAAACAGACATGAACAAGATCTCAGTAGCCTTTAAAAATCAGGCCTAATAATTTTGAATGAATAAAACTTGTATTCATTATGAGGGTTGTAGTCTCAAACACATCACCGGAGTATAATGTTAACAAAAAATAGCACTTGAAGTATCTGTTATGACCCTGTCCAGCCTTGATGGTCGGCGGCGTGGGCGACAGAGTAGCGGTAGCACAGCAGCGGCGGCGGCGGCGAGGCAGGGGGCAAGAGAGAGATGAATAGGGGACGTAACCCATGTATTACTTGAGGTGATCAGATTGCATTGATATGATTATATAGGGGGACTCGACTGGAAAAAATTCGGTGCGGCAGGGCCGCATATCGCCTGGGTGCGACCCATGTCCAGATTGTTGCCGCGTGGAGAGATCGTACGGGAGTAATAGGTTGTTTCCGGCTTGGAAAGTGTTACTCTTTCTTCGACGATCCACATCATCTCTCGGCTCCATCGGCTGGCCTCAAGCGTTACTTATAAGCCAACTAAAATAAGGAAAAGGGCCAACGAAGCACCTGCTTCCACGTACGTGTGTGCCCTAGTTCATACTCTAGTGCTCCCATTTCAATTGATGCTTCTGTGCTCCCATTGTTTCTAGCGTAAAAAAATATGTAACAAAACATTACAACAAAAATATGGATGAATAGTAATGTCATCTATTACCATCATGTAAAAATCAGATGCAACAAAATTTTGTACAAGGAGAAACAAAATAGTGAAATCTTACACTGAATAGATACGGATTTTACTATTCATATCGAACCTGTTAGTGGTTACTATTCAAAGTCACTATTCATATCAAACCCGTTAGTGGTTACTATTCAAAGTCAGATTTTACTTTATTTTCTCGTTGTACAAAATTTTGTTGGAACTAAATTTTTGCAAGAAAATAGTAGATGACATATACTATCCATCCATATCTTTGTTGCTCTATTTTGTTGCATATTTTTTGCCCTAGAAAAGATGGGAGCACGGAAGCACCAATTGCAATGGGAGCGCAAGGCTCGTTCTCAGTTTGTAGTTTCTACGGTAGAGGGCGTGCGCTACCATTGACTGTGCCATGGTCGACTCTCCCATTACAATGCTGCAACCCAATCTTATGGTCCATGAAGATGTGGCCGTCGAGATTGCGAAGCCTAGGCCACCAGTTTCCTTGCAACATTCATATGCAACAACATTTGGAGGAGCGTTGTTGACCGTGGCCAGATGAGGACATAGCACCATTGTCGGAGTAACACCGGCCTGATCTGAATCGAGGATTGGTTGTGTAAATGTTCTGAGTCAAACAAAACATTACATGGGAGTCGAGCCGATGCGTATGGCAGCCGTGATGTTGTAGCCGAGTAACGCTTTTCGAGCCCACCTATTACTCGCGTACTATCTCCATGCGGCAAGGATTTGGACAGGGTCGCAAGGAGCCAACTCCTAACTTATCTTTCCTATCTTATCTCAACCTTCCTAAAATAAACATGGCCTCAAATCTGATATATTCCTTTATTTCTAAAACTTCCTAATCTATCTGCTAACCACTAAGGAAAGGACCAGCCGTGCTCCTACTAGGCCAGCCCCATTCTAGCTGCCCCGCCTTTTTGCGCCTAGTGGGATGGCCCGGTGCGGCTGGCCCATAACATCTCCTCCTGTATTTCCAGACAACGCATCCTCGTGCTAGGAGATCCTCCAAGTATGCCCGCTGATAAGAACATTAGATGGGAGGCGTTGCTGAATAGTGATTGTCAAGGTGCCGAGGATGAGATCAGCAAGCATGTTCTAACTGCAGTCGATGTACAACAGGAATCAGAAACGAAGGGTGCCAAGGAACCCGTCGATGGTAAAGCGACGTGATGACGGTCTGGTTTTACCTCCTCGAAGAATTGTTCCTGGCGCATCAATAAAACCTCGAGCCAAAATTCAGTGCAAAAGATATAGCACTTGCTGGATGGTTGAAGTGAAGATGAGGATCCATAGTTGAGGGCAGTAGAAAGCCATCAATAAGCATCATAAGGTTGAGGATTATCCTCCAAGAGGTTGATGTAGTGGCCATAGAGAACTCTATGTTCTGCAGATGAGGGAGGCAACGACAAGGTTGTATTGGGTAAAATATGAAAGGATACATGATGCACGTGAAGCAACTCATGTCCCAGCAAATCATGGAAGAGCACATCCACACTGTCCACTGTAGAGCAAGGCAACTCTTTTTTTATCGAAGTCAGCAGAGGAGCCCCCTACCTATTTTTTTGTATTAATTAACCAAAACTTTATGTACAATGAACAGCCTATGGTTGCAAAGAAGACCCTAAACTAAAAGTTAAGCTGTAGCTGGGAGATTACATAAGAAAGCATCAACTAACAGCTTTAAGGCCGGTTTCACCTTGAATGCTGACAAAGAAAATTCATCCTTGAATGACTGAAACCATTGTCTAAGGGACACATTCCTATTATAAAACATAACTCCATTTCTATGGCACCAGATTGTCCAACACCCTACAAAACTCGACCTACGGGGAGTAAGACGACCCCCGGGCATTAATTTTTAAGAAGAAGACCTTCTCACACAAGTCGAGAAAACCCCGAACCCCCTCCCCCTTACATGGGGGCCTGCAGCCATGTGAGAACCAAGGCCGAACCACCATGGGTTCCCGTTGCTTCCAGACGTCTAGGCGCGGCCTTGACCACATGCTTTGGTACGGGGAGAGGCGAGGGAATTTTTTAACCCAATCTGAAAATTTGCTCCCCCGGGAGTCGAACCCGGGACTCGGGAGGTGCTACTCGGGCACTTTACCGGTGAGGTAAAGGCCCTTTCGCGTCCAACACCCTACAATTAGAACTTTTCTGAAAATCTTGGAATTGAAGTGCTGCCGAGCAATAAGAAACATATCATCAGGTGTGAAATTAGTTTGCAAGTTGATGTTCAGGGTCTGCCAGTATCTAACACTCAATGGACACTCAAACAACAGATGCATCGGTGTTTCCTCAGTATTTGTCATGCAAAGTACACAATTGTAATTATCAAGGTGCTTGTTTTTCCTTCTCAAGAGGTTTCTTGTGTTTAGCCTATCTCTCGAGTAGTAGTCGGAAGAAGAATTTCAGCCTACTTTTGTAGTAAGAATCCACATCCATTTGAACCATGGGGAGGCCAAATTGGTTCCAATTAATTTTAAATAAGCATTCTTAACCTTAAAGGTGTTGTTGCCCCATATGTAACTCCATACATCATTTGCCTCCAGATTTAAGTGGAAGTTCTCTAGAGCAGCCTGCAGATCGGATAATTATCTTGAAGCTGTCATGGTTAAAGGCAACCATAAGAGGTTTTCAATGTCAGCCTGAAGAAAAGCTTTCACCGAGATGCTTTTGTTATGTGCATATGTAAAAAGCTCGGGTATTGAATTTTTGGAACCCCCAAATCCCAAGAATCATTCCAAAAGCTAATTGTGTTTCCAGAGTATAATGAGCATGAGGCTATCATGAAGAAATGATCAATGAGCCTGATAATTGCTTTCCACTTGAAACTCCCTTTTGGCTTAACTGAATGAGGTGGAGCATTTCTTCCGTACAATGTTTGCCAGGTTAATTGGAGCCAAGGCAGATCATGATGATTATAAAACTTGTCCAGGAACTTAAGTAATAGAGCGTTGTTCTATGCCCTTAGATTGATAATGCACAATCCTCCCGGATCTTTAGGCTTGCATGCTTTCTTCCATGAAACCATACATGTACGTTTTCCAGGAATATCACCACCACTCCATAGCACATGCATTCTATATTTGTCAATTTGTTTGATAATAGTGGCTAGAATTTTGAGAATACACATGTAAAAAGTGGGTAGAGCTGAGATTACAAAGTTTACCATGAGCAATCTTCCTGAGTAATCTGAGTAAATTATATAGGCCAATCAATCTCTTTTCAATTCTTGTGAGAATAGGGAAAAAGTATGCCACCTGTCGGTTTTGTAGTCCCTAGAGGTAAACCCAGGTATGTAAATGGCATTGTGCCTACCCGACAGCCCAAAGTGTTAGCTAAATGTTGTGCCCTTTCCTTGGTCATGTTAACTGGAACCAAAAAGGATTTATCAAAGTTTACATGGAGGTCAGTAGAATCTGCAAATGTTCTCAGCAAACCTTTTAAAACCACTAGCTGATTGACATCACCAGGGAGCACAATTAATGTGTCATCAGCATATTGAATAATTGGGAAATCACCCAGGAAGTTTTGATCAACCGGGTGCATGAGCACTTGTCTAGAAGTAGCTTCATTGATAATGAATTGTAAGAGTTCTGCAGCAATGGCAAAAAGAGGAGGTGAAAGAGGGTCACCTTGTCTAACTCCTCTCTTACAATTAAAAGGCTTTCCAGGCACTCCTCGAATTTGCCTTATCCATGCAATCCATCTTGTGGAGAAACCTTTTTTCTTGCATCATAGAAATTATCACATGGTGCTCCATTTTATGAAATGATTTCTCAACATCCAACTTGAGAATGACAATCTCCTTCTTAGATTTGTGGTAGAAATATAGAAGCTGATAGGCATAGGCCGGACAATCTCGTATTGTTCTCGCCTTTGATGAAACCATATTGATTTGTATGAACTACAGTTGCTATGATTGATCAAGTCTGTTTGCCACCAATTTTGTGAGGAGCTTAAGTGCTGAATTAAGAAGGGAGATTGGCCTATAGTCATTCACAAGTAATGGGGTTTTCCTTTTTTTTGGAATTAAAACAATGAAGGAGCCATTGATGCTTGTAATATCCAGATTTCCTGTAGCAAAATCCTAACACAATCTTTTGAAATTAGGTTCAATGAATCGCCAACACTTTTTTATGAACTCTTGGAGAAGAAGAACTGTGGACTGGCATTCCATGTGAATTAGACAAAACCATCCCAATGGCTACATGGCGCAACGTAGACTCATCGCCATTCTTCGGAAGAACAACAAGCAAACGGGGCAGCAAGGGTAATGAAGTTGGTACATAGAAGCGTCCATCAAAGCAAAGTAGTTCAACCTATATGCTCCAAGCACCATGAGACTATAGAGCTCGGGATCAGCTCGGGTGTCATGGTCAAGCTCATTGTAGATGCCAAAATTGGTGTTGGGGAACTCAACAGGATAAGATGATCCTCTTATGTTAGCAAGAGGAGCATGTTGTCGAGGAATGATCTCAAGCACTAATACTACCTAGTCCCTCACGAGTATTGAATTTGATGGTGCAACACACAAAACACACAAGAACACGCGAGATTTTTAGACAGGTTCGAGCCTCTCAATCGAGAGTAATACCCTACGTCATATATGTTGTGTATTGCTCTTAGCAGATTGCTAATTGCATATTGTCCGGATCCTTTTTGAAGGGCCCCTCCTCCACATTATATATCCAGGGAGGTAGGGTTACATGTAGAGCCCTAATCGGTAACATAAATTACATATTTGAAAGCTCTATCTCTAACTTTCTTTATTAATTCAGAGTCTTAATCAACTACTCTTGCTTCTTTACTTGAGGATCAAGCCATATTGCGCCGATCTTGTAGTCCGCCTCTGTTTCCATACCGGTATATGGAACCTTCGTTATTCTGTACGGTTAGGTACCACTCGTGGGCCCTCCCGACCGGTTGTATCTTCATCAATATACCACCATATCTTTGACAAGTCATTCATTTGATCATATCATACCCATAAGGCTGATGTGGCTGATATAGAGAAAACAATCTAGCTTGATGACCTTGCCACGGTCTCTGCGCTCCGTGAAATAGTCCAAGTCTCGTTGTGGGGGCACAAACGTAGTAGAACCCAAGGCCACCATCTCAGCAGTGGTGTTTATGTTTTCGCAGCCGGGAGGAGCCACCATGTTTGCTGGCCACGACCACCCCTCACGAAGCCTCGGCGACCCCGACGATCGGCGTTGCCTCGGAGAGGTGTGTCGAGGAACGGCGACCGGGGGGGTACGCACCCTCCTCTCATGCGGAAGTACCTATGTTGATGCCCTCGCAAACTTCCTCTATCGCATCGCAGATTGTTGCTTGACGGTAGTGGTCGGAACAACTTGGCTAGCTGCTCTACACCTTCGTCGAGCTTCTTGGATTGTCGAGTGGACTCCTCAACATATATGGCCCTCTAAAACTCCCGAAATAGCAAAGCGAGTTCTCTAGCGAAGGTGCTTCGATACAACTAGTGGTGTGAAAGCTTGGAGCCATAGAAGTGGTGGTGGCGGCGAGGATCGGGGTTGGATACCGGATGTTACGAACTTGGCTGGCATTCATGGCCGACGGCTTGGGTGACGGTGGAGGTGAGTCAAGGCACGCGCGAGAGAGAGAGAGAGAGAGAGAGAGAGAGAGAGAAAGAGAGAGAGAGAGGAATAGGGGATGAAAGCCTTTCTATTACTTGAGGATATCAGATTGCATTGATGTGTGATCTCAAAAAAATCGGTCTACTTCTTTGCAAAACCGGTCTACTTTTATTGCAAAACCGGTCCACTTTTTTGAAAAACAAGACCTAAGTGCGGCTTCAAATTCAAAAAGTGGACCGATTTTGCAAACTTTGAAAAACTGAACCGTTTTCAGAATTAAGATCCAAAATAGGACTTGTTTTGCAATTGCCCCTTATGTTTTCTATCTTACCTCAATCTTCCTAACTTAGACAATACCTGAAATATGATCTATTCCTTTATTTCTGAAACTTCCTAATCTATCTCCTACCACTAAGGAAAGGACCAGCCGGACTGCTACCAGGCCTTATTGCAGCTAGTGGGCCGGCCCAGTCCAGATGGCCCATAACATGTCTTTTGTTTCAATACCGTAACTAAAAGAGAAAAAAATGTATAGTAAAGTTACTAAATTGGTGAGCAATTACCTCTAGAAGATATGTGATTTCAAATCCTGTCAGATCGTCTAAGAAAAAGAATCTGTGAACAAGCAATGTGTGTTAAACATAAAAAACCGAGTTGTTAATAAATATTCTTTGGAGTTAGAACAGATCCATATAGTACTCACAGTGTCAGAGCTACAACAGCTGCTGGAACATTCAGCAGAAACATTTTGAAGTAGTCAACGGTCAAATCGCTGTAGACCTGCATATTACGTGACTGGTTGGGAAACTATGACGGAACAAATTTAGTTCTACTATTAAAACAGGAAAAAGCCATGTATAATTATTCAATTGACATATTGAATCTAACGAATTGTGCACCATTTTATGAACTTATCTTAAAGGTTACCTTGCAAGATAAAATGTCCTTGTTATCCTAAGATAATGATTTATAAGGTCACTCTCAATAGAAGTTTCATAGACACAGTTACCTAGAGTGACATGTCATCTAAAAATATTTGAAACTAGGATGAAACACCCCTCTCTCAATGCATAGTTTCATCTACTGTTGTTTTCTAGATTACATGCAAGACACAAGTTGTCTAGGTAGCTGTGTATGCAGAGTTTGATCCTCATAAAACTCATTTCACCTCTCTCCTCGCTAATACACCGCCACATCACCAAAAGTGCCTACATGACACTCTATTTATTGCCCATAAAACCTCCACTGAGGCTATATTACTGTTTAAAATGATACAAAAAATCTATAAACAAGCACGATATTTTGGGGGTCACTAGCCTACTAGTATTCCGTTTAGGCTCATATGGTTCTGAGCTGAACTAAACAAGGCATTAGGTCACTTAAGAAAGCTTTGACCCCAAAAATATATAGGCCAATCCTGTTTAGCACGGCAGGCGCAACTGTAAATATTTTTGCCCGCCAACCATAAATGTTTCACACGCGGTGTGCTAATTATTATAATCATCATGATCACTGCTTCTCATGTTGTTTATTATTATTAGGGTGCGTTTGGCACAGCTTATTGAGTTGCTTATTGAAAGTGTTTGTGCTCAATAAGCAGTTTGAAGTGCCAAACGACAAAATAGCAAAGTGCTTATGAGGCATAAGTATCTATAAGCATGTTGTCATTTTATACTACACATAAGCACTTTAGTCAAAGCAGCAAAACGTAGCTTATAGTGCTTATGTGTGAGAATAAGCAGTTTTGATGAATAAGCATAAGCAGTTTTGTCAATCGGGTTGAGTGCTTATGCTACATAAGCACTATAAGCAGTTTTGATAGAATAAACAATATAAGCAGTATAAGCACTATAAACATTATTATGTGTAATGCGTGCTGCCATAAAGAGAAATAATTGGTAAGGAAATAAATTGAATGAGTTATGCTTGAGCACAGTATTGAAATCACTGACCTAGCCAAAGAAATGAAATCATGAAACCAATATCTACCTTTCGACTGCGTAAGCTGCACCTTGGACCTTCTTGTACAATGTCACTCCCTTCTTTCTGGAAAACAAAGATTATCAAAATAAAGTATGTATAAATAGATTTAAAATAATCAATACATTTGTTAAGGTTTCAAGGGATGGAGCAGTTCGTACAGCATGCCCCCTCGAACGTATTTCCATCAAGCTGAAGCGACTGAACGGAGCCTTACAATCTTGGATTGCCAAACGTATCAGCCACATAAAAACACAATTGGCACTGGCAAGGGAAGTGGTGCACAGGCTGGAAATGGGACAGGACCTGCGGTTACTTTCCTTGGAAGAGGACTGGTTGACAAAAGAGCTGTGCTTAACGACGTTGGCTTCCTTGAAATGAACCATCGCGACAATTAAAAGATGGAGACGCAAATACACATCCGTCTTTCATAAACAAGCTGCCCAGAGAAGGATGATGCAATCGCAACGGAGTTCAGCCAATTAGCTTGGTGCACAATTTTGCTAAGTTGGTAAGAAAAATCATTGCGGCTCGGTTGGCTCCTTTTCCAGGATTCTATGATCTCCTCAAATCAGAGTGCATTCATTCGACGAAGATGTATATATGACAACTTCATCTTGGTTCAGCAAATGGTAAAAGTGATTCATCATTGCAGGGTGCCTAGTCTCTTCCTCAAATTCGACATCTCAAAAGTTTTTGATTCTGTGTCGTGGTCGTTCCTATTGGAAGTCTTACAACATCTAGGTTTCGGCCTAACTTGGGGCAACTTAGTCTCACAACTATTGTTAACGTCAACAACTCAAATCCTCCTAAATGGAGATCCGGGTGAAATCATACATCATCAGCGAGGGCTCCGCCAAGGGGATCCCTTATCACCCATGCTATTTATAATTGTCATGGTTGTGTTGAATAGCTTCCTTGTGAAAGCAGGAAATGAGGGGCTGTTACAACTTCTATCTACTCAGGTAGCAGGACAGAGACTATGTTTGCAGGTTGATTGTGACACCCGAGTGTCACCAAGAGCACTAGGAACATAAAACAGAAAATGAATAAAAAAAAAAGAAGAGAAAAACCACCTTATCCACTCTCCCAGGCGCACCCACGCCCTAGCCCGTGAGTCCGTGACCACATCCCTGCGCTCGCCCGTCGGCCACATCTGGCCTTCGATTCCACCGTTCCCGCCGACCTCTTCACAGTTTATTCGCCGCCACGCTATCCCTGCGCCCGCAAATCGGACTCCAACGCCGGCTAGCCTCGCTGCCAGGGCGGCTTACCGAGTGGTAGGCACGGTTACTTCTCGGGGCCACGACCGCCTACCCGGCTAGCCGCCAACCACGCAGCTAGCCCGTGACCACAATATGTGCTTTGAGGAGTGGCAAACCACTTACAATGAACAGGCCTAATTTGGCAATAATACAAGGCACAAATACTCGCTACTCCTAGGATTGCACTCATATCAACGATGAATACAACAATTATTTTTTCAAACGGGTCAATGCTGTCTCCAACGACTATCTCCAACGGGTCATCTATATGATGACCCATCTCTAAAATGGGTCATAAAACCTGGAAAACCATCTCCAACGGACTATCCAAACCAGTGTTTCATTTTGAGTAATGCTTGGGTCACTACCCATCATTGCCGATCTTCTCCAACCTCCACGTCGAGGTCCACTTTCCACCTGATTTCCATGCCATGTTCCTCCTCGTCAAGTCACATAGCAAGGTGACGCTCCCCGGATTTTGGAACCAGTTTCTCCCGGGCCTCATAGCGTGTGCGAGCCGACACAATGTGCCCCTGCTTTCACCCTCACCACCGACACCGCTCCGGTGATTGCCGCAGGTGGGCAACCTCCTAGCGCGCTCTCCATTGCGAGGGAATCGTCCTGGTTGAGGTTGTCCACCAGGAGTGGTCGTCATTTGGCCCCGGTCAGCCACCATGGCTGCAGGCCAGGCCACATGCCTGTGATCTTTGCGGCTACGCAAGATCCTGTGCGGCCATTCCTATGGCCATCCGTATGGTGGTCGTATGAGGAATTTCTTAATTGCAATTATTTCCAAAATATGATTTTAACCTTTGCAAATTCGTAGAAATTTCATTTTAATTCAAAACAATGTGAAATTAATTTTTGTTGGAATCCTTAGGATCAGCTCTATTCAATTGTGAGATTGATGATCTGGTTTTCGATAAAGTTTAGTGTCTAAAATTCAAAGAAGTTAAAATTGAATAAATTCATAGTCAAATCGGAGCAATGAAATCACGAAACTTGGCAGGCATACTTCTCATTGCATGTGTGCAGGTACGGGCTAATTCCTTGTATGCCATTGCAAAATTTTGTATTCCCTTGTATGCCACCGGTATCTCAATGACATGTGGGGCTCACATGAGTCAATGACATGTGGGTTAGGATGGCATACAAGGGATTGAGCAAAATTGCAAGGGCACTCGAGGGAATTAATCCCCTATACCATATGTAGTGTTTTATGTTCAAGAATTTTCATATTTTATTTACACATGATTTAGGTTTGAATTTTGGTATGCATGACCCTAGTAGCATTTCCCATGTCCAGGAAAATCCATGTAATTTAATGTCTTCCAGAACCATGTGAAACCAATTTCAATAATTTAAATTGCTCGAATAACCATGTAAGCAAACTTAATAATTAACCAACTTAATTTTCTGTGATAAAATTTTTCATAGGTAATCTTAATAGATCTATTCTAATTAATTTGCATGTTAATCTAGTAGTCATGGATCATGATCTTTGGTCAAAATTTCATATTTTACTTTATATCCTTACTATGATAATATGTTGGTTTTTAAGAATTCCTGAAACAAATACTTCAATTAGCACCACATGATCAGTATAGATCATTTCTAAACATGTTGCCTTCCCGAGCATCATGTCAATGCATGAATTTATTGAGATAGTTTCATGAACCTTCTTGCCTACAAAGAACTTTGCATCGCATTGCATCGACTAGGAAACGAAGTTGGCAACGAAACCGTGGAGGTTGTGTGCGAAGAGATCAACCCTAAACGCTGTTGAGTGTGCTAACTTTAAACAAGCCCAAGACAAGACCTGGTTCACTCTTATGTTTTAACAAGTTTATATTTTACATCACATGTATGCACGTCATGAATTGCGCATTACATTGAGGAGTTGATTGAAAAACTTAGTTGCACATATGAAGCCTTATCCTATGAGTTGATTCAGTTTTTAGGTATGGCCACACGGTAGATTTGACTATGCTTAATATTGAGTCTTCGGTAGAATAATCAGAGCGGTACGAAGACCTTCCGATATAGGATTGTTACTTCGGTTACTTTGACATGATGATAATGAATATGAGACCGTACATGGAACTTCATGTGTAGGATGAGGTGGCATGGTTAGCCCCTGTTCGCCATAGCTCCGTGTGTCGGTTGAGGACCATTCGTTGTGGCTCCGCAAGCAAGTATTGGACAATACCAAGTGCATACTTTATATGGGCACTAGGAAACCGACGTAGCTTGATTATCATAGAGTTGGTAGTACCCCCACCTCTCTTTTCGGGATGAAGATGGCCATGGTGGAACTTGCACATGTGTTGGAAGGGAGAGTGTACGGGCTACCCATGGTTGGCTCCAGCATCGGCATCGCATGGGATGACGTGCACTTGGGAGGGGTGAGCCTCGTATCGACTCTATGGTGTCTTGTGAATGGTAGCCATATGTGATCCTCGGAGTATGTGTATGTTGTGTGCTTGGGTTTCTCCTGCACGATTAAATCGATGCGTATCGCAGTCCCTCGCGATGATGAGTACCACTTGTTTCGAGTAGATACATCATGGTTAAGAAGATAAATATTATGATTATACTTGTTGTTTTTATACTCAATAATTTGTAATGCAACCTTGTATGATTAGTATTACTCACTAAATTTATATTCATGCGTCAACCCTTTTAAATAGGTGATGTTTTGCAAATCGTCCAACAGCCCGGTCAAGCCTCCTGCATGTTAGTCGACGGTATTAGAAGGCAATGCTGACGGGTAAGACTTGCTGAGTATGTTAGATGCTTAGGGCTTTGTTGTGGAACTTTTATTTCAGATGTGCCTTTTGTTTATCCTGAAAATGTTGAATGGAATAATGAACCACCTAAGGACTGGACCTTCGAGTGGGTCCCTTGTTTGCCCACCAGTGATCTGCTCGAGTGAGACCGTGTTTGTAAGATATGTATTGTTGAGACGTTTGTAGCTTCCGCTATATTCTCGATCTTATTCTTTAAACTCTTTTAAGTAACATAAATCTGAACCAAGTTTGTAATAATCATGACTTTGTAAAAATGTATTTTATCGATGCTCACGTGTGTACTATTTGGACGCTTGCTTTGTCAAGTGTGACCCGAAAAAATCCTGGTCCGCTATCCCCTCGATTTCAAGATGGTTATGCCACACTGATGATGTTGCCCTTTTTGTCAGACCAAGCGTAAATGAGTTGCTGATTACAAAAGATATATATCCTCAAGGTGTTTGGGGACGCTTCTGGGCTGCAGACCAATATCTAGAAGAGCAGCATTATCCTGATCAAATGTGAGGAGCAGTCATTGACAACAATTCAAGACACCATGCCATGTACAATCTATGATTTCCATGCAAATATTTGAGCCTTCCGCTCTGAAACCGGAAGCTTTGGAAGCATGATCTCTTGCCATGGATTGAAAAAATAGCAGACAAGCTTGTGTAATACCTGAAAACCTCTCTTGCAATTACCACACAGACAGGGAATGGAAACAACACTATTTTGGACCGATCGCTGGCTGCATGGAAGCTCACTAGAGAATCTCGCGCCATTGGTGTTTGCAAACGTCCCCTCTAAGAACTGAAACAAGAAGACTGTTGCGGATGCTCTCAGTAATCTTGACTGGATCCATGACCTTGAAGGCGGCCTATCCTGGGATGGAATTAGGGAGCTACTTCGCTTGTGGGACTGTCCGATGGGCATTACGCTGACTGATCAAGAAGATATACACACTTGGATGTTTGATGTGTCTGGTCAGTACTCCTCAAAGTCCGCTTATACATCATATTTCTTTGGTGTAGTGACTTTTGAACCTTGGCGTGGTCTTTGGAAAAACATGGGAATTAAAAAACAAATGTTGGACAGCGGATATACTTTCTGAGGGAGTATGTGATCAAGAGGATGAGACCGTACAACACCTCCTAACAAACATGTGTTGTTGCTCGGCAGGATTGGTTCAGTTTATTCAATCCATTGCAATTGGCAGGATCGGTACCTAGGAGGAATGAAAAGAGCTTTGCAGCCAGGTGGCGCAGAATCATGACAAAAGTTCCGAAGCAAAAGGAAAAAGGAGTCAACTCTGTAATTCTTCTTGGTGCTTGGTTTATTGGAAACACATGAATGCATGAGTTTTTGAAGGCATCTCCCCTCACTCAACACAATTTCGAGTCAGCTGAAGGATGGGCCTAGTTTATACATGATCTTTGTCTATCACACACATACATCAGAGTCAACAGAATCGTCGAAACTAGTGGACATCTCCAAATCGATCTTGGTATTGCGCTACCGTTTTTTACCTTTGGGTTGTGTTTTGTATCTGCACCCATTGTGCAAGTTACGGTTGGGTTTTGTTTAGATTCGTTCTATAAATGAACAGCGTCAGTATTCATCAGTCTGTGAGACACCAACTTCGTCTGTTCAGATAGTAATTAGCATGCTTAGCAAGGTCAACCGTGGAATACTGGTTGGTGATCTAAGGATACATGGTGCTATAATTGTGGGGTTCCAAACATGTTGATTGAAAACCAAATCAACTTATGTCAAGTCTCCACCACATGGGAAGATCATGCACCCTTATTCAAATCAAATGGTGCAATAACTTAAATGAAAACAAGGGCTATAGTGCGAAGTTGAGAAAATAGGTTTAGTTCATAATTGACACTAAAAGGGGTATAAATTTATAATCTCGTCATAGATCACAACTATTTGGCCATTTCTATGAGAAAGCTACTCAAAAGTAGCTCCACAAAACCATGGGTTCTCCACCTGGTCCCACATGTGAAACTAGTTTGGGCAGGGTATCTGTGGCTGACATGTGAAATCAAATAAAAAGGTTGTTGTACAAATGTGCAAAAAGGCTATTCGGACTAAAGAGTTAAGATTTTAAGAAACTAACTGTCTAACTCTACAGAAAGAATCTGAATTCAGAACTAAGAGTTGCGCAGGATTTTGTTCATCTTTTAACATAATACTCTCTCCGTCCAGAAATATAAGCATTTGTTAACTTTCAAATGTCATGTTTGACCATTCGTTTTATTCAAAAAATTTGTGAAATTTTTATTTATTTTGTTATAATTTACTTTATTTTTCGATATGTTTTAAGTACGTCTTCTTTATTTTTATATTTGCATAAATATTTTGAATAAGACGAATGGTCATATGAGAAGTTAGAAAGTCAACAAATCCTTATATTCTTGGACGGAGGGAGTATATCATAGGCTGACTAGATCTAACCTTTAATCTCAATTTCAGTTCATCGAATTCAGCATCTGACATGATGGGGCTTCCAGCCACATATGCCATGGAGGCTTCCAAAAGCCTTTGCTCATCCGGGCCTAACCAAAAGAAAAGGAACATTCATTAGCAGCTAGCATGACCAAAACTTCTCAACCGATCACTGATTATTATGGGAAAGCCTTTTATTTCCTTGCATTAGGATTCGATATTGCACTATACATATTGACAATTTCAGTATTTTTGTCCTTTATTTCTATAGTTTTTTTATGTATTAGGTAATGGCTATGGCTTGCTGCTATGTAGCAGAGGACAAAGTAATATTATCTCGAAAGAATACGTCCTCCATCCAAAAAAGACTCACATATATGGTGCCCAATGTGCAGAGTGCAGTCCAAATCATTGCATTTTAGATCTCTGTACTCTTCCCTCTTGTGCGATAAGGAAATGTCATCCTGCAGCATCTTAAGCTCCTTTGACGGTAGAGAATAATACTGAGACTGATCTGAACGCCTATGCAGTGTATTGTTGCAGATTTTGTTTGACCACTTGTTGCATTATTTTCAAATTTTGCTGCAAATGCAATTTCATTTTTCTTGCATATGTTATATTTACTCTTTTGTTATTGTTTAACTCTGATTTCTTATATATTCTAGCACTCTTGACCATCTAATTATTACCTTTAGAACATTAGTGCTATGTTGTTTGGAAGTGTACAAAAAAAGTTGGTCCAATCCTCCACCAGAAATCCAGGATGGCTATGACTTGTCATGTCAATGGTGAAGCCTTTTGCAGGCAGCAAAGGAGTTGCAACTATAGTGGCATTGCTATATGTCATGAAGATGGAGTTATTGGGTGCATGATAGATATGGAAAGGTAACTCATTGACCTTAAGCACATACTGTTACAACTACACGTGATCATTTCGGGAAAACTATAGTTTGCCAAGTGCCTTTGGCACTCGGCAAAGCCCTCAAAACACTTGGTAAAACCTTTGCCGAGTGCCGCGCTCGGCAAAGGGCTACCGACATAGCTTTTATCGGCAAAAGGCTCTTTGCCGAGTGCCATTTCCTGGGCACTTGACAAAGGCTTTGCCGACCGCCAGACGAGACTCTCGGCAGAAAAAAGCAAACGTTAGCTGACGCCCTCATGTGTCGGGTGCCAAGTGGCAGGACACTCGGCACACATCGATGTAAATGGAAAGTTCTAGTTTGTGACCTAGCATGTCCGTGTGGTAGAAAACCAGGATTGAATTATGAAAAGGTACTTACTTAACATCACAACGCTGCTCCCTTCCCACATGAGTTCCTCTTTGAGGTTATCAAACTCCTCGTTCGACATGATTGCCGTCTTGTCATAATAGAACGCCTAAATAACACGAGAGAGAGAGAGAGAGAGAGAGAGAGAGAGAGAGAGTTTGATTCAGTTCACCGTCAGGCACTAAAACTGGGCATATAATCCGTTCTCAGTAGCAGGCGGGAACAATAAGATTCTAGAAAGTGGCGCACACGTGCCTGCAATGCTTGGAGGAAGTCCTGCTCCATCTCCCCAATGGTCTTCTTCTCCTTCCTGTCGACGCTGCAGTAGGGAAGCACGTTGCTGTCTTCCACCTCGTCCTTCTGCACGGAGATCTGCTGCTCAGCCTCGGAGGCGCGAGGCCGGCACCGGCCACGGGGCAAGTGGTCACGCAGGTTGTGCGGGCGCGGAGCAGGCGCCGCCGTCACGACACGGCACCGCAGGGCAATCGGCGAAGCGCCGGCGGTGGAAACACCGAGAGGAGGTGACCGTAGGACTGAGAGGAGGCGGCATGGCAGAGAGAGCCATGCGTTAGAAGCCATGGCGCGCTTGGTGGCGGGGCTGGTCAAGCCGGCGAGGAGGGAGTCTTTTTTTTTCTTTTTGTGTGTGTGTGTGGCGGGAACGGGTTTGGCTAATGCGAAAACGCCAACTAGCGGATAAGGCCAGTGGGAGTGGCGGTCCGGGATGCGTGGTGGAGACAGCACGCGGGATGTTCTTTGCAGCTCGTCTTCCTTCTTTTTTTATAAGATCCATTGAAAGCAATTTCTCTTTTCGTTTTGGAATTCTAACTTTTATTTTTTTCCACGAATTGGATAGCATTATTTCGAGACTACCTCATAAACAAGATCAAGCATGCTACACATGCTGCTTGCAAGTTACCAATCCGTTTTTTAAAGCTCAAGTTAGCTAACTTAGTAGTCTACTTCAACCTCTATACATAATAATACATATAATACGAGTATACGACCTCACATTGTAATATTTACACGGGTGCCCATTCTTTGGATAAGACCAAAAGAGTACTTTTGCAAGTAATCAAAGAATAAGCAAGAATAAGATAAACAAGATAGTGAAATCACAAAGGTGGGGTTATGAATCAAGTAGAACGGATGGTCTAACCGACACACGCGTCGACGAGGTAGTAGCAATGGCTAAACTACAAACAAAATATAACCTAGTATGTTTGTGCCGGCTATGGATGTATATGAGAGGTTTTTTTAGATTACACGTGCAACTTAGAAACTCACAACGTACACAAACTCATCCCTATGAACACATGTACGCAAGCCCTATAATTATGAGCATCTTCGAAGACCGAGCCGACAAATTCTAGAGACCGACGAAGTCACCACTAGCAACTCGTTGTTGATGGGTGCATCGCCTACCACAAAAATCAAAATATCGTTAATCCTATAACATGGATTCCTATAGGAAGTCGAACCTAGGACCCGAGGTGCTACCGAGGCTCTAGTAAGCACTAGGCTACATACCCTTTTGCGGGACAATCAAAGGGTATCTTAGGGTCATCTTCCAACCCCTGGACACATTCCTATTGGGCCCAACTTGATACAAGACTCATTAGGCCAAAATTAGGTGTCACACATCGGCAGATTATACGTACCAAATTCTTTTGACGATTCTTGTCGCCTCATGGGACCAACGACACTAGATAGGTTATCTTAGTTTTCCATCCAAGTGTTGTATATGATCTGGGTAACGTTTTCCATGCGGACCGCTTCGGATTCCACGTTGGATTCTAAATCGACATGTATTGGGTCTCTACCTTGACTTGGATGCCCTTTCCGACCAAAAGTGGCATGGTGGCCTTGTAGCGAAGTGGAGTGGCCTTGGATTTGGCCCCAATCAAGTTAACGATTACTTAGACTCGCTCATAGGTTATATCTCAATTAAGTACACCAAAGTAATGGTAAGGATAATCTGATAGAAAAGGGGGTAGTGACACACACACGGATAAGTTCACACCACCAACTAAGTAGCGAGACTATAGAGAAAAGACAAAGAACAACTAGTTCCATATGTACTTTATACCAATGTTAGTCTATCATATACACTTAATATACACATGTTAAGATCAAAGATTATATAACAAAGGCATGAGCATGTTACCCTACTTAACTACCTAGACATGTTGCGCTAGCTTAGCCCCGTCACGACTAAACCACACATCTAGCATCATCAAGTAATCATGATTCATTACAAAATCTGGATAACTAGGATAATCACCACATTAAGATAGCAATCTAAATACTTAGCAATTGATTAAACAAGTGGAATTAATAAGCATGTGCAAGACCAATCAATCCAGGTGAGCATAAACTATAGCCAAGGATATAATTAAGATAGATAACATATAGATTGATAATTGTACCATTATTCATCACCATCGTGGAAGTATCGATCGACACCACAAGTGCGGTCATTGGCACCGCCTTGATGTTATCTATCTTAATTATTTTTTTGCGCACCATTGATGACCCCTAAGGTACATGGCTCTACTTCTCCTAGCTCGGTGTAGTGCACCATACAGGGTGACTACCTGACTAGACTACATCTTTCAATTTAGTGGCTCTTCAACTCTGGCGGCCTCTCGACGTTGTGCATCAAGCACCTAGGCTTGTCCACGATCCTTCTCACGTTGACCTCTTTTTGGAACGTCATATGGAGTTTATATAGCCTCCGAACACGTACTCCCTTGCTTGGCCATCAAGTTTAGCTTTTAGAGATTGAATCCATGGTTTCGTACCTTCCATAAATAGCGTTGAATTACTTAAATCATAACTCATGCTTCCGAAGTTCAAATGAGGCAAAATTTGATCGTATCTCGTAGCCCTTGAAAAGATCTACAACTTTGGTATTATTTTCATCTCAAATTTGACTGTTTAGATGCCCAAAATTGTGATGCTCCAAAATCACGTGATAATGCAGATGTTGTTTCGAACTCCGCGAATTGAACTTCCTTCCGGATAAGCCTTCTAGAAATCCTTAGGCATTTGGCCACGACCTTGAGCTTGTACGTTGGGCTTTATGGATGTCCAGGAGTGTCTTGTAGGCTTCATGGGCTAGTGAGAACTCCTCCATCCATGGTGAGTCGGGCTTCATGTCGACTTCTAATATAAGAGCATTTTTGTCGCCTTTTCACCCGATTCCGTAACATAGCACTAAAACGACACTACATGTGGAAATTGTCAATGTTATAGATAAAACACATGATTATGATAAGAATATGGTATGATTTTGGTGGTTTTGGGCATATAAAATGTGTACGTGGAAACCACCAATAGAGCCCTATGAATGTGGTCTGACATGGAGGTGACACTACTATCACACGAGGTTGTCACTTCTCACATGAACCCCTCTCTTCCTTAGGACACACAACATTCAATGCTACTCTTAGACCTAAACACTATGCTTGAGCCTTTGAATAGAACTCTAGTCGGCACATGATCTCCAAGTAAAGCACTCAAAAGAGACATGAACATTGTACCCCTACATAGCACTATCAACCATAACATGAATATGGCTAAGCAACAGGAAGGATACTTGGATGAACATAAGAACAACTCATGAACATTAAGAACATAGTATGCATAGTAGAAAGAAAAATACATTATTTTAGAGCAAAGTCTTATAAGGAAGGAATAGAAGGCTCCAATCTTTCTATAGGACTTGGGAACTTCTAGAGAGCTATTCTAAGCCTAATCTCATAGCCTTGGACTACTAGTGCTAGAATGAGGCGAATTGGTGGTGTGTGTGATGTGTGTTACAATTCAGGGACGGTACCCCTCCTTATACAGGGTCCAAAGGGCAGTTCCGAGGTGGTTCCACATGCGGGAACGAATGGGTGCCAACGTAAGGCGGTGGAGAAAGACGGTGGGGGCTTCCTCCAAAGTTGGGCACCGGAGGTGGTGCCCCTAGGCCGACCTAGGGCTAGCACCTCTAGTGCTAGGCCTTGATCGATGGCTTCCTCTCGGGCCTTCTCTTCTTTGTGGTATATGTTCCCGTGGAGTTTAGCCTTGATAAAAAAATTTATCCCTTTGACCATATGGAAATGTTTGGATATTTTCTATTGTGCTCCAATTGTCACTTTGCCCCTTGATCACACCTCTTTATTGGTAATTCCACCTGCAACAAATAAACTACACGGACATGTGGAACTACATTATTCTTAAACAATATATGAGGTGCTCATGTTAGTTCTCCTTTATTTCCGAGATATTTGACGATAGATATTTTGTACTTAGTGGCCGTCAACAAACTCCCCCAAGATAAATCTTTGCTTGCCCCAAGTGAAGGAAAAAACTTGATCTCAACTGATCAGGAGTTGCCACAATGCCAAATCTTCAGAAATGACTAAGTGTACAACAAAGATGCTTCTATTTAACTCGCAAAAATTTGCAACAATAGTTAAACTACTTTTTAAACATAACAATGGTGTTCCGTGCTCTTTAGGAATCTTTGATCTAAGTGCATAGCAAATGCCCATAGTTGGCAAGCCGACGACCTGGGGGGGCTTGGCGGCACGTTCCTATGGTCCGGCTGCCTCTTTGGCTAAGTGGTTGAAAGTTGCCTAGGGCGGGGTGGGGGGGGGCGTTGAATAGGCAATATAAAATAATTTCTAAAAATCACAACACTAAACAACAAATCAGCCAGCCAGGATGAAACTTTCGTCGATCATAGAACTTTTGTGATTGATGGAACTTCCGTTCAGGGCTACCGTAATCCCAAGAGGATTGAACAAGAAGGGAATCTTACGATTCCACTTGAATGGAAACTTCTCTTCACCTCCTAGGAGTGTTGTTCCTATAGGAAATCACTAGACAAGCCGCACACAAGTAGATCGACCACAATATGCAACAAGCACCAATAAGAACAAAATGCAAGAGAGACACGAGGATTTGTCACCGAAGTTCAGTGTACCGAAAGAGGTTGATACATCTCCGTTGAGGAGCTCACAAAGAGTGGGTCTCTCTCAACCCTAAACCTCTCCAAGTGACCACAAAGATCAAACTTGGATTTTTTTCGTCTTTTTTTTTGATTCTTTTCCTTCCGGAGGCTGAATCACAACCTTCACAAACTTCTCAAGGCTCACCGGAATCTTGGGAGCTCTAGGGTGACACCTAGCCAATCTAGGAGAACAAATCTCCAAGAGTAACAAGTAAAATAGAGTTTGCTTGCAAGGGGAAGATGTAATCAAGGTTGGGGTGATGTTTCTCAAGCTTAGATTTGAGTTAGGGCTCTCACAAATGGATCGAATCTCAAGAGAAGTGAGGGAGAGATGAGAGCAAGAGCTTGAGGGAGATGGGAGGGTTCAAAAAGCACCAACAACCTCGTTGACCGGGATGGGAGAGGGTATATATAGGAGTACGTCCAAAAAGAGTCGTTGATAGTGTTTGGTCAAGAAATGACGGAAGTTCCATTCGCCATGGAACTTCTGTTAGAAACCTTCTATTTTTGGCTGATGAAACTTTCGTTCGGCATTTTAGTGTTGGCTAGGCAGAGAATTGCCATGTTGGAACTTCCGGCGGTGATGGATGTTCCATCCGGAACTCTCTCGTTTTTGGAGGAAGTGACGAAACTTTTGTCCCGGTTGTGAAATGCAAGGTTAGCTTTTTGTACATGGGTATTTTTGGCTTTTTGATGTGTTTGGGTTTCATCCAACCTTAGGTAGCACATATTCCCTACATGAAAGATCATTTTACCCCTCTTGATAGTTTGGCACACCTAAACTCGAAAAGCTATAAATTTATTTCGTATGCTTCAATTTGAGTCCAACTTTTGTCTTTTGTATGAAGGGCTAACAATGTCACAACGTGGGTTAATAACCTTTGATATCCTACACATTAACTCAGTAGATCATTAGATATTTTAATTCTTTGTCATATTTCACCAAAACCCACTAGGGAGGCCTAGTTCCATCTTCGATGGTAGCCTGTGCCAAGCGGCAGAGCCAGGCGAGACTGAGCGACACCCCTTGCTCACCCGGGTGGGTTGCTAGGGTTTCCGAGTTGCCAATAGGCCGGGTAGCACCAGGGGTTGCATGGCGGCTCGCCTTAGTGCCATGCAAGCATCCGAATCGTGTAACGACCCTTGCTCGAGTTGCCGCCATGGCAGAGAAACGGCGGTGTCATGCCAACATATGATCGACCGACGGCCAACGTTGGTTGATGAGCTTTTTCTTCGTGTGTTCTAATACCCCGATTTTTGGCCAAATTAAAAACCACCAAATAAATCATTTTATTCTATTCAGGAAAAATATTCATGAAAATTAACTATGAATTTAAAACCCAATTATACACATAGGAAAACAACACATAGAATTTTTAAAATAAAAACCTAACTCTTGCAAACTTGGTTGTTTCTATTTTATTTGCTTTACTTTTATTATTCTTCATTTTATTTTGACTCATTGAAATTTATTTGATTTTTATCTATTTATTTATTATTTTGACTTAAGGAGTGAAGAAAGGGAAAATAGAAAAGGAAATTAAACCAAGCCGGGCCGCCCTACCCCATTTCCTCTCCCGACCCTCTCTCTCTCTCTCTCTCTCTCTCTCTCTCTCTCTCTCTCTCTCTCTCGCTCTCTCACTCTCGCCACCACCGACCACCCCCGGCCCCCTTCTTCTTCCTCGCTACGCGACGCGAGCGCACGACGCGCGTCATGCGCCGGCGCCTCGCCACCCCGTCTCCCACCTCCGGCTAGCACCGCACCCTCCGCACTCCGCGCGCACCCGCCAGCCCGAGCTTGCGCACCCAAGCCGCCCCCCCCCCTTGGCTCCTTCCCCTCCCTTATCCCCTTGGTCACCACGCCGCTCGCCCAAGCCCCGCCGTACCGGCCCCCTCTCCCCGTCGCACCTAGCCAAGTAGCCAAGCCGGCCGTCCTTTGTGCCGACCCGACCGCCACCGCTTCCCCCGCTCACCGTACGCGGTCCCCTTCCCTCGCCTCGCCACGCATCGCGCCGCCTCGCACGCCGCATCGCCATGGCCACACCTCCCCTCCTCCCCTATCAAAGCCGCCCCGCTCCGCGTCTACTCGCCATCGTAGCCGCCCGAGCTCGCAGGCAAGCTTCCCCCTCCGGCTCCCCTTCTCCCCTCCCCCTCTCGCTCCGCCACCGGCCGCGAGCCGGCCCCACCATTCCCCTTTGCCGCCCGACCACCCCCGACCCCCTCGAGCCAAGCCCTAGCGCCGCCCGCCTCCGCCACGACGTCGCGCACCTCCCGGACCACCTCGCCCCCTCCAAACAAGGCCCCCGGCCGTTTCCCTTTTCTCACCGCCGCCGCGGTAAGCTCCGAGCAAGGCAGCTCATCCCCGTCCGACGCCGCCCCGTGTCGTCACCCCTACCCACACCTCCGCCATCGCCCCCGAACCCCGACATGCTCTCCCCTCCCCCCGGCCGCCTCCGATCGCCGGAAGGATCAATTCCGGCGAGCCTCCCCGCCGCACCACCCCCGGCCGCCGTCAAGCCTCACCGCCGCACTCGCACCGTCGGATCTCAGCCGGACGGCCGAGATTAGATCATGGCATACCCCTTCGCCATATTTAAATCTCAGCTCGTTGATCCGGAGATCCACGTCTCTCGGATTTTCCCGCCTTTTCCTTTAGAAAAATAAAACCCAAATCCCAGGAAAAGCCACTTTTACATAAAGCCCCCCGACCTTTCCCCATATTAGTTAAGAGCCCTTAGATTTTTACATAAAGCCCCCGAACTTTTCAAAAATTACAAATAGGTCCCCGGCTAGTCCGAAAATTCATTTTTGCATTTTAGCCCCTCCACTTCTCCAAAATTACCAAAAAATTATTTATTCTTTTATAGAAACCCTAGCTGATTTTTACAAAAATACCCCTAGACTTCCCATAGCCATAATTTTCAACCGTAGCTCCGTTTTTAGCGATTCTGACGCCGATGGAATCGTCGTGAAAAATCGTAGCCCATGAAACCTTCCTCTTCACTCCATTTCATTTGGGTTTTCCTCGTTATTACTTTTTGCTTTCATTATTTTATGTGGCGTAGCTTACGTACTCTAACGCCGTCTCGTAGACGAGGAGAACCAGGAGCAGGAGCCCGAAGACACTAACTACGAGGAAGACTTCGAGGACGCGTTAGGAGGCAAGCTCTATCAATTCCTTGATCATAATTGATCCTAATTTCTCTCGCTTATTCTCGCACCTATATAGGAAGCTACTCTTATATGCATTATCCTTGCAAATATTTTGCTAGAGCCCAATTGTTATATGATAATGTTCAAATCACTATAGATGCGAACATTATACCCTTGATTGCCATTAGACCACTAGAATCAACCTAGATGTATTGTTAACTATGTTAATGATATATTAGTATCATGCTTAGGAACTGTTACTATCTTTCGTCATACACCCTGTTTATGAAAATGTGTGAAAATGTGTTTGGTGGTGTGTGTTGATGGGTGGATGATTAGACCAACCGTGTTAAGGTGAAGTTGGCTGGGAAATGATACCGACCGTGGGCAAAACTCCTAGTACTCGGTGTAGAGTACTTGATGTAGGTGATGTCCATTTGCGATGGACGAGT
Source organism: Chloris gayana (assembly GCA_031894775.1). Lineage (NCBI taxonomy): Eukaryota > Viridiplantae > Streptophyta > Magnoliopsida > Poales > Poaceae > Chloris > Chloris gayana. The sequence continues at coordinate 104,971 of JAUNZO010000880.1, read as the reverse complement.
GTTTGCCCTGCCATATAAGGAGCGGTTCTTCGGACCCCAAATTGGTGATTTAATGTACAACCATAGAACCTGTTATGAGCAGGACCGTGCACCAAACCTTGGTTACGTAGCAAGAAGTTCCACCGGGTGTAGTAGATGACCGAGGTCCAGGGATCGTTTATTTGGTGAAGTCCAAGACTTGGCACATATATGGTGGACGGTATGCTTGTGTCATACGTGTCGGATCCCTCTCGCATTCGGGGTGGACTTGTGAGCATGCCTAGTTGCGGTGGTTGCGTTATGTGTTCCGTAGCTAGGAACATATAGCTTGTGGATAAAGTGTACCAACCTCTCGCAGAGTGTATAAAACTATCCGGATGTCCGTTGTCACGGTATATTGACACACCAAATCTTGAGCTCTCGTTGACTAGCCACGAATACTAAACCCTTGACGTGTGAGTGGGCAGCCTTGTGCCCGTGTGTTTTGGAAATGGTGTTGGCCCGGAGTGCCGTAGCTGTTATGACCTTCGGTCGGAAGGCTCATCTAAAAAGAATAGGAACCGTCAGGATTGATGAATATCTCCCCAGGTCCGACCAACTAAAATTATGAAAACTTCTTTCCTCTTTAAGAACCCCTTTGCTTCGTAGTGAACCCAAGCATCCGCGCTTCCCGCTAAACTCGATCCTACCTTGACCACAACCAAAATTGCATGAATAATATCCCTTGCTAGTGGTAGAGCTTGTTGAGTACCTTATGTACTCACCCGTTGCTTATTTGTTCGGACAAAGATAGAGAATACCACGAGGATGAGGAGTAGGTCGCGTCCTTCGCTCGATGTTGCCTGTGGAGTTTATAATGCTTTTCAGCTGTGTTTTCCTTTATGTGAGGTTGGCCTATCTCGCCTCTTTGAATGTAATCCGGACCATGTATCCCCTAGCTACTATCCCTTTGAGGAATCAATAAAGGTTGTTGTATCGGATTTGTATCATCTATGTGTATACCAACTACTGTTCCAGTGGATTGGTACGTATGCACAGGTGTAGTCCCGGGAACGGAGCGCCGCATGTTTTCGGTGTTTTTAGCATATATTCCTCACAATCACAACTCAACCAACACTCGTGGAACATTTATTAGTCCTTCAATTATTTAGAGAAACATTGGTTACTTACCTTGCATTTCGTGAGATATTGGTGGCCAAAACTAGCGTTTAAGGACAACCAACAAATAACTCGACGTGTGGTCTAATGAGATCCCGACACGTGGTCCAATGAGAGCGAGACACGTGGTCCAACGAGAGGTAGACACATTCTCCAATGAGAGGCCAACACATGGTTGAATGAGAGCCCGACACGTGGTCCAATGATATCCCGACATGTGGTCTAATGAGATCTCGACAGGTGGTCTAATGAGACCCCGACAGGTTGTCCAATGAGAGCTAGGCATGTGGTCCAATGAGAGCCTAACACATGGTCGATTGAGAGCCCGACACGTGGTCGCATGAGAGCGGACACATTGTCATGATAGCCCCACATGTGGTCCATTGACAGCCAGTCACATGGTCCATTGAGAGCCCGACACTTGAACCAATGAGAATCCGACACGTGGCTTGCCACATCGTTCATGATCGGTCATTCTGCCTTGTCACCCGCCAGTGTGGCCGAGCCACGCAGGATTGCCATGTCACAGCTAGCGTGGGCTGATTCATGATCGATGATGTTCTATTGTGTTATCATGAAAGCAACTTGGTCCGTGACACAAACCCGATTCGTCATAGAAGACACGACATCTATGATGAAGCCGACAATTCGTCATAAGGAATCAAAGGTAACGCTCCATTTTTTTATGAATTCAATTTCGTCATAAAATCATCATAGAACATTCCCTCGCGACGAATGTTGGCTACCAAGGGAAATGTCATAGGTGTCGCAATTTCTAATAGTGCTCATTTTTCTTCCTCTCTTGCTCAAGGAGTTCCTTAAGCTAACGGTTCTCATCCAACTTCTTGATGAGCATGTCTTCTTTATTTGTCGATAATGCGCTCGGTGTCTTCAATGTCATCTTGCAACTCCTATCAATTTCAACATTTTTTGCAAAGAGGGGATCAAGTCCTCCTCATCATTGTTGTTAGTGGAATTGACACAAGGTTTAGATTGTACTTGTTCTCTTTGTCCATGAAGCATCGAGGAGCATCATGCATCTTCATCATTGGTGATGTTATTGAAGAGTGAGGATTTGGCTGATATGAGGCCATAAGCAAGGTTGGTAATGCCTCCCTTATCATCATCTTCTTCATCATAGACATATTGTTGGCCAAATTGGCTTGATCCTTCAATGGCTTCTTGAAGGTCTTGTTCTTCTTCATGAACTTCTCCTCTTCTCTCCTTTGCCATTGAGTGGAAAGCAATCCGCTATGAGATGCCCCGGATCATTGCAATGATAAAACTTCCTCTTGACTCTTCTTGCTTTGGCCTTATCGAAGTTCTTTTTGGTGAAACCATTGTTGATCATTGCAATGAGGAAGTGGTCGGATCTGGCTCCTCCGCGTCACGCCTCTCCCTCCTCGGCGCCAGCGCCGTCCCCTTCCCGGCGAGGCGGCTGATCCGGCATGGTGGCGGGCTGGTGGTGGGCGCATGCAGTCTAGCGGTGCACCGGCGGACGTGTTCCGGCTGCGCACCGGCTGGCAACGGGCAAACGCGTTCCGGCGACGGGCCGGGCTTTGCTTGAGCCTGCCACCACGTGTACTTTTTTATTTTTTTATACACCTGTAGTATCGGGCATGTTGAGTGCTACTGCAATGTCGTCTCTTGTAATAACTACAGTCCTTTTTTGCCCGATACTGTAGGCTTCTTTTCCAATAGTGTCGGCGATCTGTGCTACCTTATATCTTTCTAGCTCATTAGTGGTAGGTGCTAACGCTGTTAGTGGCTCATGATCCGCTACTGAGCTCTTTTTGAATGAACGGGAGCAATCCACTCTGTGCCGATCGGCACAACGTCCATGCCGATTGGCACCATATTGCTCCATCAAAAAGAGGTACGCTCATGTGTCAATATTATTTTGAACTAATGCTTTGCAAGTATTTTGCGTTATTCACAACAATAGATGTTGGGAAGAAAAGATTGAGTGCTATTTACCATGAAGATGGAGAATTTCAATTACAAAGAATGAAGACACCATGAATGCATTCTTGATCGCAAGTTGATGTGTTGACTTAATGAAGATGTGCGAAATTGTACAGAGAGGACCGGAAGGCGTACAAATTTGATAGTGAAAGAGCATCAAGTCTAGTTTCAATAGTCTAAACCTCACGTTATTTGGAGCTTGCTACAAAGATTTATGATCAAAACACGAGAAACTGTCCGGACTATTTAAGTATTTCATGAGAGTTACAAACGACTAGAAATTTTAATCAAATAAATATATTTGGTGCGTACATACAATACAACATAGAAAGCACTCAAACACGGCATGTGTGACAAAAAACCGAGAAAAAACAAACAAGATCATTCTTCTTCCTTGACATGCTCCACTCTTTTTTCACTCACGTACAAATGCGCACACGAGACGATTGCTCGCAGCAGTTAGAACCGGTGTGGCGATAACACAGATCAGCTGCTGCGGCGGTATAGGGAGTACGCGTTGAGGATGGCGAGTAGGACGAGGATGATTGAGGCGACGAGGGATAGGAAAGTGGAGGCGCCGATGTGGCGACAAAACTTGCCGTAGATACTACAGATCTCTCTCCAGGTGGTGTGCGAGTTGCCCTTGAGACCGACCCACGCCACGCCGCCTGCTGAGCCGGTCGCCGAAGCCATGATCCCTGCGTAGAACTGCCGTGACGCACAAATAAGTAGACAGACATTGAATACTTGTTCTTTGCAGATACTAACAAGGAGAATAGTCTAAAATTGAACTAGTAAAGCATGTCTAAACGACATCATCACTAGAAGAAAACAGGAGTATGCTACATGAATATATTTATTTTTCTTTTCACGAAAAATCATGTCGCTGAGTATATATGTTAGGTAGAACAATTATCTTTCCAACAAATCCTGGTAAATTAAGATTCTCACCACATCGAGCACGACGAGAAGGAAGAGAGTCTTCGTGCTGGCGGCTGAGCCGGCGATGAACTTGAGCGAGCTCGCCGCTGTGAGCAAGCTGTACAAGCTCGTCACGCACAGAGCCACAAGAAGATATCTAGAGTAAAAAGTGCAGAGCATAAACCGGACCGAGTCAAAGTCAGTGTATACTGTATCTCACGTGACAGAGCAAGAAGCAGTTAGCACAAGAAGCATATACACTGTATGTACGCGTTACTAAACAGAACAATAAGGAATCCATATCACTTAACACAAGAAGCATCCCTTGCAAAAAAAAAAAAAAAACGGGGGAGCATATACTGTATCTCACGTGAGCGCCGGCGAGTCCTGGAACTTGGCGTCTTTGGGCCCAAAGACAAGCCGCGGCAGCAGCTCGATGAGGGGGACTATCTTGGTCTCCTTGGCGGTGACCAGCACCACAAGCCCGGAGAGGGTGGCCGCGAACAGGAGCGCCCTTAGAGCCAGGTCGGCGCCAGAGAAGTTGCTGGCCGGAGGAGGGGCAGCCTGCTTGCCGGACTCCGTCGTGGCGTCTACGGTGGCCATGGCTTAAGCTGCAGCTATGTCGTCTTCGATCGGTCCTTCAGAAGCTAAATTAGTTAGCTGTTTATTAGTTCCCAAGTAGCTGCCGGGGGCACGGGCGTTGCTATATAGCAGAACCAGAGCAGTACAGTGCCACGTGGGGTGAGAACGCGCGCGCCACGTCAGATTGTTGCTCTGGTTCGTGTTGATCCGATTTTGGTTAGGGGCTGCTTCGACTAGTCACTTTGCTCTGACTACTGACTAGTCGATGCATGGGATGAGTGTGTCATCAGAAGATCATTCCTGGACGCAAGGCAGGTACACACTCTATAAACCTCTCGCAATATATATCTGCATGTGGCCACGTCGCTATCTCGGGCTATGTTCATATCCGACAAGTCAAGGTTACCCTGCAGCTGTATACGTTTTCTTATTCTACACATCTGTCCAAACGAATGAAGCAATTAGATGACACGACTACAATAGTTACTATGCGGGTGAGGCCGTTATGATCTAGCGTTTACATGAGCGTTGAGCGCTGTAATGTATATGCGTGCTTTCGTGCTTCCGCAAGGAAGATCAGGTAGGGGAGATGATAATAAGTGTGTAACAGATGTCGATACCGTCCGTATGGGTGGGAACGCATTTGGTTGCACACGGCAATCATATATATCCCAGTTTCTTAACCTATCACGCAGAAAAATAAATAGTCCACCACTAGTTTTGGCTAGTCAAACAAGCAATATATATAGTTCTAATTAACGAGCTCAGTCTTGCATATAGATATTCGTCAGGTCTCTTTCGACCACCTATAACTTCCACTTCCAGATTACGAGGAAAATACCAGTAGAGGCCGCCGATGGCTATTAAGCTTGAGCTGCCAATTAAGAAATAACTAACGAACTCAGTAGTCAAGGTCCACGCAGAGACACACAACACAAATCTTTATCTTGATATAAGTAGGTGACGTGCGAACCAATCTACCATCTATAATTTTATTTGAAACAGGAGTTGAAGGGGAAGCATGAATAATCGAAGAAACAATTTCCACTAAATGAGCGCAGCGGAGGTAGCCTTCAGTCAGTAATTCATGTTTACCTCAAAAAGAAAACTTAGTAATTCATGCTATCTCACTAGGCAAGTCATGCCTACGCCAAGTGGCCAGTTGGCTACCAGGATCAAACCACTTCGCTTGCAGAGGCCTAGAAATTCCATTTCCATTTGATTGAACGCCTGCTTCAACCTGGCATGAGGTGCGCATGGGTGAAGTAGGCAACACGCCCAATACCATTCTCATATGGCTAAACGGCTAAGCCTCCACCTAAAACAACCAAGCAATGCCACCCCGGTTCCGTAGAACATCAAAATAGGTGCTCTTTGCATAAGAAGCAAAATTTTGGGACTGTTGTTTTCTATTGAGTATATATAGATTATACAAAATAAAATGAAAAAAAATTATCTCTTAACACTTGGGGTCTATATTATATGGCCATCAAATGGCATAGGATTCCTGTACTCTAGTTACCTAGTCATTTAGATCGGTACACTCTTTGTGCCGTAGTTGTAAATTCATGAAAAGGCCCATGTCTAATTGCACCATGATGATGTAGCTGTTTAGCAATAGAGTGCTTAAATGTTATGTATGACAACTTGGGTTCCAGTTAGTTAGGACATACTTCCCTGAAGCAAACTACCAACAGTAATAGAAACTGTCCTTTTCCCTTGTATCTTTTCTTACTATTTGTTTCTTAATAAAATTTAAGCAGTAGGAGCCTCTCCAAGTATTTACCATATTCAAAACTAAAAATATTAGACAATGTTATGTGCTAGAATTTATATATTTGAGATTTTCTACAAGGCCAGCAAACGAGTAGTTTAGAACATATACTCAAGAAATGCAGCATCAACTGACTAAAACAACATCTTATTTTACAGATCACAACCAGAAGAATAAAGGAAAAAGGTAAATAATAGCTACATAAACCTAATCTCACAGGGAAAACAGACAACACACCCTGCATCAATTGCAAAATCATGTGGCTTTTTCAGTCATATGTGGGAATGAATTATAAGTAATTCTATAAAAGTATGTTGCAATGCAGGGAACAGAAACCTGATCTAGACCCTCTTCTTCCGAGCAGAAAGTCCACGTGATGAGCTAGCAGTAGTCCGTGCAGAGCACGAGCAAAGTCCACGGAGAATTGCAATGACAGCGAACACAGCAAAAGGAAGATACATCTGAAGCAACTTTGGCGTCGCTTTTCCTGAAGCATACATTTCTCCCAGTATAGCAGACTGCAATGATAAACGTAAATTAAAAAATAAATAACTAAAATGAGCATAAGAAAAGGAATCCATAATTATTTCGATGAAAGAAGCATACTCGCATTATTTAGGATAGTTATTCCTTCAGGGAGTCAACAATGAACTTTGCAATGACTCAATATCTGTTGTTGTGGTAAGAATTAAGGGTTCTGCTTCTAAAACTAAGACACTGCAGTTGAGATTTAAGCTGAACATAAACAAACATTTAGAGTGTTGTAGGCTCAGAATGAGCCACACTCAAGAGAATATGCCGGTAGTTGCTTAACATGCTGTGAAATGCAACCGATATGCCATAACAATTTGGGCAAGTCCATGAGATTATGAAAGAATTTTCCAGCACTATTTCATTTGATACCAACAAATCATTTTAAACAGCATAAATGAGACAGTTTATATTTTGTCATGAATTGGATTGGAGGTGTATAATTCTACATCAATCAGTTAAAAGTGTCCGGAGCAGAGCTGCAACGGTGATATGCAGAGTTCACATATTCCAGGCGTGTATTGGACTTATGACACAATTAAAAGGGAGAGTTTTACCATGGAAGTGAGGGTGGAGACGCCAGCCATCAGGCATGTCGTGGAAGCCCAGCGGCGGCGGGTTAGAATGCCGTAGAGGGTCGCGACGGCTAGCGGCCAGTGGAAAGCGAGCTCCAGCCAGACGAGGCCGCGGAAGAAGCCCGGAGGCCGGGCCACGAGGTAGTCACCGAACTCGGCGGCGTACCACCGCTTGAGGTCGAGGAGCGGCGCCGGGAAGACGCTGCGCGGGAGAACGGACTGTGCGTCGAGCAGTGGCGCCGCGACGACGATGGTGAGGAGAAGATCGCGACAGCCGCGTCCGCCGCCGCCGAGATCACGCCCATTGTGCCCGTTCTCACCGGCGGATCTACTGGGGCTAGGGATTTTTGGCCTCTGGGGATCTAGTCAAGGGAACGAAGAATTCGTTGGAGTTTTTAAATTGGAATTGCCGAATCGTGGTGATCTCGCAAAGTCACCCGTCCCGCGCGGCAGATATCAGCCTCATATCTGGACGGCTGTGATGGACTCCAGGTCTTCTAGGGATTTGTACCTGCAGATTCGGCTGAACTCTTTTCTACATATATGATTCTATGGAAAAATAGATATACAAGATATTGTTAGAAATTACAAGTCCTCAAAATATCTCGAACTTACACTTTAAAATTATTTAGTAAATATTTCTTATGTGGAGCAAAAAATTTTGAATACCCATGTGTTTGAAATAAGATATCCAATTTATAGGAAATGGCTTAGTAAAATTTATTTATGAAAATACAAATAGTTTATGTGGTGAACTTAAGGGTGTTCTTAGAGAAAATTCCTTCCATGGCCTCAAAACTTATAACGCTTCTTTCTATGATCCTCAAAATTTTAAAGATCCCTATTAGGCCTAAATTCGTTTTTCGGTTCCCTGGATGGCCTTTCCGTCATTTTTGTGACTTGATGGTGTTAAGTGAAGAGTAAAAAGACGGTTTTACCTCTGAACTTAAAAATAAGCAAAAAATTTCAAAAAAAATATTATTACGACTTTAATAGTGTCATGGTCGTAATAATTTTTGCAAAATATTATTACAACCATTTTTGCAAGAAATCAAAATGCAAAACTTAAATATACAAATGCACTAGGACACTTTTAAAGTCGTAATATTTGTTTTTGAAAAAAATTATTTATTTTTATGTTCAAGGTAAAACGGTCTTTTTACCCCTCACTTAACACCGTCAAGTCACGGAATTGACTGAAAGGCCATCTAGGGAACCAAAAAACGAATTTGGGTCTAATAGGGAACTTTGAAATTTTGAGGGTCATAGAAGGAAGCGTTATAAGTTTTGAGGCCATGGAGGGAAATTTTCTCATGTTCTTATTGTTGGATTGATCCGCACACGTGTGGGCCCAAAGGCCCACAAACCCTTGACGACCACGATCGGGGAGCCCGGCCCAAACAGTGGCCGGTGAGCCCTCGTCACGCTGCGCATATGAAAAGGGGTGGGGGCCGGCACGGCACGGTAATCTAAGTTCGCCGCCGTCGCCGCCTCACCCTACAACCCTACCCGATCTCGAGGGCTGCGCAGTAAGTGATGGGAAGCACCGCCGCCATCCACGACGACGACTCCCTACGTCGGCGTCGTTGAGGGACGAGTGTCGTTGGAGACTAGAAGGGGTGCGTAGGAGCCGTCGACCGTCTCCGTTCGAGGTAGCGGCGATCGACTACATCAACGACGCCCCGATGACGAACAATGGCGAAGGCTCCTCCTCCGCGAACCTCTCCGGACCTGGCTACCCCTCGGCATCCTCCGGTCGGTAACCCTACCTCCCTCTCCCTCTCTCGGTGTATATGATCCGACCCCAACCCCATGCATGTCCTACTCGCTACATGTTCATCTAGTGCGATGCAATATCCTAGTTGTCTAACAATGGTACCAAAGCGTTGGTTCATGCGTACCGACTAGAGATAGTAGTAGAAAAGGAGATCGAATCATGTTTTTTCGGTCAAAGTAAACACTAACCCTAGATCTGAACAAGGGACGAGCGGATCGGTTGTTTACCCGGATCTCGTCGACGCACCGCCATCGATTACTGGGAGGTGGGAATGTTTGGTCGCACCGGCGCTCGCCGGCGTGGGAAAGAACGGAGCACCGTCGTTAGGCCGCTCGACGACGGCGCGCTCACTCTCGGGTGAGCGCGCACGTCGGCGAGAAGGCTAGCGCCGACGCTGCCTCTCCTCTCGCCGGCCATCGTGGGAGCCTTCGTGCACCGCGCCGGGCCATCCATTTGTCGTTGCACGCCGCGGTTGGTGGAGAGTAGATGAGGAGAGAGTGGGAAAGCTAAGAGAGGAGACGGCGGCCCGGCACTCGTGCCGGCGAAGCCACTCCTCAACGGCACCGGTGGCCACGGGGAGCCGCTCTGCCGTCGCCGCCGTGCGGCGGAGAAGCGAGTGAGTGGGATTGAAGGAGCTAGGGTTCGGGGGCAGCGCCGGCCGTTTTTGTTCGGGCGAAGGTCGCGCTGGACCGTCGATCCGAGATCGACGACTCCTAGCAGCCGGCGGGGCAGGGTGCTCGCGCGGGCTGGGCCAAAACGGCGACCCAATGGCTGGTTGTCGGGCCAAGGGCCCGGGGCACCGCGCGGTTAAGTTTTGGGCCTGGACCGAAAGGTTGCATTGCGCATTGACATAAGCTACAGGACAAAAGGATAATTGGGCCGATTTCTTGAAATGAACAGTAGCGGTTATGTTTATGTTTTTTGACTGTTTTATGTCGAAATTGAACGCAATTTTTTTGCATAATTGAATGTTTTACCCCTGAAAATTTTTGAACCAACGAGATAAAATTTCAGAAGGTAAATAATAATGTTTTGCTACTGTTCATACATGATTATGATGTTTTTCCGATGTGTATTGATGATACATGATGTTAATTGGTGTCTTCTAAAATTAAATTTCGAACCAACGGGAGAATTTTAATTTTAGTAGCATTAATTCTGTTGTGTGATATTATGATTTTCTGACCAAAGTTGTTAATTGCAATGTCATGGTTATGGTGATTATGTTGTTATTTCATGGTTTAAGCATTATATCTATTTTCTCGCCCAACGGTGATGTAGATTTTAATACATATTTTATTATTTCATGATGAATTGCGTTCTCACTTTACATAATTGTTTTTCAGGATCCTCCTTCATGACCTGCATCAAGGATATCCCGACGTTGAAGGGGGATAACTACGGGGCTTGGAAGGCCGGATCGGACCTAGCCTTTGTGCTAGGAGAGTTGGACCGGGTGTTGACCACACCTCGTCAAGAGGAGCCCTGTCGCCCTTGTGAGGGGCGCAGAGGAGTCCGCTGCTCGCTTTCAGCGCAGGGAGCTGGACCATGCCCCTGTGAGGTTGACTTATGATCCGAACAATTATAAGTAGACAACGACCAACAAGAATTGTTTGATCGTGGTGAAGAACACAATTGAGCCCTCCATCTTGGGCTCAATCCCGGATTGTGATACGATCACCGAGTATCCGGAGAGGATCAAGAGTCGGTTCACCGGCTCTTCAAAGATTTATGCCACTCAACCGATCAAGCGGTTGGTGATCGAGCAAGACACTCGGCAATGGTACGAGTGATCACATCCTTCGCATGCTAGACATGGCTTCCAAGCTGATTCCTATGGACTTGGGTCGGAAAGATGACTTTGTTGTCCATTTGGTGATGGCGTCCTTGCCCAAGCCTTTTAACAACTTTGTGGTCAACTACAACATGATTCCCGAGAAGTAGACCTTTGGCAAGCTGATAGCTAGTTGTGTCCAAGAGGATGAAAGGATTAGGGAGGCACATGGTGGCTCTATTAACTTTGTCAAGGACAACAAAAAGAAGAACTACCATCCAGCTGGAAAGGGCAAGCAACCACAGCAGCAAGGCGGACGATGGATAAGGATGAGTGTCTCCATTGCCACAACAAGGGACACTACAAGAAAGACTGTCCCGATTTCCTAAAGGCATTCATGGCAAGGAAAGGTGAGAATGTAATTACTTGTGTAAATGAATGCTTGTATGTTAATTATTCTAAATCCACATGGTGGATTGATTCTAGTGCAAGTATTCATGTTGTAAATTCCTTGCGGGGATACCTTTCGACGAGAACCACGGGAAGAAACGAAGGCACCACTAGAGTTGCTAATGGAGTAGAAGTAGAAGTGGAAGCCATTAGAGACTTGCCTCTAGAGCTTGTTGATGGTGTTATACTTTTGCTTAGAAATATTTTTGATGTGCCCTCATTGCAAGGGAACTTAATAAGTGTATCGCGTTTGGATTGTGATGGATATGGTTGCCGTTCCGGTATTGGAAAATGTGAAGAACTCATGTTTAATAATAAGTGCATTGGTCTTGCTATGTTGCAAGACAAACTTTATTTATTTTCCTTGTGTCATGATGTTAATTCCATACGCGATGTGAATGATGATGTAAATGTTGATGTGAATGATGCGTTGAATGACGATGTGAATGTTGATGACAAAACTATAGAATCAGCGTCGTCCAAATAAAAAAAAAGAAAGAGAGCTCTTGACGTCTCATCGAAATTATGGCATTGTAGATTAGGCCATATTTCGAGCGGGAGAATTGAGAGACTTGACAAGGGTGACATTCTCCCTCAATTAGAGTTCTCGGATTTAGAACGAGTGCATCGAGTGCATTAAGGGAAAATATGTAAAGAGTATTAAGAAAGGTGCAACACGAAGCATGGGAATATTAGAGATCATACACATGGATATTTATGGTCCTTTTCCTGTGAGAAGTGTGGATGGTTATGACTCATTCATCACATTTACGGATGATTATTCCCGCTATGGTTATATTTATCCAATTAAAGAACGATCGGAGGCGTTGGCTAAATTCAAAGTATTCAAAGCCGAAGTTAAAAATCAGCATGACTTAAAGATTAAAATAGTGTGTTCCGACCGTGGGGGGGGGAGAACTACGGTCGGCATACGCCATATGGACAAGTCCCGGGACCTTTGCACGGTTCCTACAAGAAAATGGCATAGTCGCCCGAGTATTCTACACCGGGTGAGTCACAACAGAACGGGGTAGCTGAAAGACGTAATCACACCTTAATGGACATGGTGCGTAGCATGATGAGCTATTCCACGCTGCCGATAAGTCTATGGATGGAGGCGTTAAAAACCGCCATTTATATTCTTAATCGAGTACCAAGTAAATCGGTGCCTAATACACCGTATGAATTATGGATCGGAAGAGTGCCGTCGCTAGCCCACCTACGTGTGTGGGGGAGTCCTACGGAGCCTAAAGTCTTCAACCCAAATCTTGGGAAATTGGAACCAAAGACAAGTGCGTTGCCATTTCATTAGCTATCCTGAAAAGTCCAAAGACTATCGTTTCTACCGTGCGATCGGATACACAAAGTTTATAGAAATGAGGCATGCAGCTTCTTGGAAGACGAAATGATGAGGGAGAGCATGGTAGCTCGAGAGATTGATCTTGAGGAGAAACGGGTCTATGTGCCCACGCCAACGATTCAAGAACCTTTCTTCTCTCTACCTGCGGTTGTTGCGCCAACAATGCCTCGTCATAGCATAGCCAACACTCGTTGTTGATTCTCCCGTGGCAGTAGAAAATGAAATTGAGGAACCCGTCACTCGAGGCTCTAACAAAACCTCGTTGCCACGGATCGGGAGGAGCCACATCAGCCTCAAATAGAGAATGTGGCAAACGTGGAGGCCCCTAGAAGGCCTCAAAGAATAAGAAAATTAGCTATAAGTGCTGATTATGAACTGTATAATACAGAAAATATTCATGTGGAGAATGATCCCATCTCATATGAAGAAGCCATGAACAACGCACATGCATCCGAATGGTCGGAGGCCATTGAAAGATGAAATGAAATCAATAAATCTCAACGATGTTTGGGATTTAGAGGGAATTGCAAAAGGAGCCAAAACAGTTGGTTGTAAATGGGTCTACAAGATCAAATATGACTTTAGAGGGAATATAGAAAAATTTAAAGCGCGACTCGTGGCAAAAGGTTTCACGCAAAGAGAAGTGATTGACTACAACGAGACATTTTCTCCTGTCTCTTGTAAGGATTCCTTCGGAACCATAATGGCATTGGTGGCACATTATGACTTAGAATTACATCGGATGGATGTAAATACGGCATTCCTAAACGGGAATCGGATGAAAGAGTCTACATGGCACAACCAAAAGGTTTTGTCATGGAAGGAAAAGAAAACATGGTTGTCGTCTAAAGAGGTCCATTTATGGATCGAAACGAGCTTCAAAACAGTGGTACTTGAAGTTTGATGGGACGATAAAGAAATTTGGGTTCCAAAAAATGTTGAGGACAACTCGCATTTATGCAAAGTTCAGGAATGGGAAATTTATGTTCCTAGTCTTATATGTGGATATTCTACTTGCTAGTAGTGATATTAATCTACTAAATGAGACAAAGAAATTCTTGTCCTCAAACTTTGACATGAAAGATCTTAGTGAAGCATCGTATGTTTTGGGCATAGAAATTCATCGGGATAGAGCAAAAGGCATGTTGGGACTATCCCAAAAGACATACATTGAAAAGGTATTGAAGAAATACAATATGCATAAGCGTAGCTCTACACCTGCTCCCATAGTCAAGGGCGACAAGTATGGGGATTTTCAATGCCCCGAAATCAAGTTGAGCTCAACGAAATGAAAGCCGTTCCGTATGCTTCGGCGGTTGGAAGTCTACGAGTATGCACAGGTGTGTACGCGTCCCGACTTAGCTTTTGTCACCGGGTTGCTTGGCAGATTTCAAAGTAATCCAGGAATAGAGCACTCGAAAATTGGTAAAGAAAGTCTTGTGTTATTTGCAAGGAACGAAAGGCCTCATGCTGACATATAGGCGATCGGATTCACTTGAAGTAGTGGGCTACTCGGATTCTGATTTTGCAAAAGATAATACGAAGTCAACATCGGGATACGTGTTCACCCTCGTAGGAGGAGCTATTTCATGGAAAAGCTCTAAACAGACGATTCTATCGCGGGGTCAACGATGTATGCCAAATTTATAGCATGTTATGAGGCTATAGAGCAGGTGAACCGGCTTAAGAAGTTCATACCCGGTTTGAGAGCGGTTGACAATATTGAAAAACCACTATAGTTATACTCGCGACAATGAGCCCGCGAGTCATGTATGCTCACAACAATCAGTCAATTGGTGCTGCCAAACACATTGACATAAAGTATTATGTTGTGAAGGATAAAGTCCGAGATCAAATTATAAGTCTTGAGCATATTAGAACAGAAAAGATGCTCACGGATCCGCTCACGAAAGGGCTACCTCCCAACATGTTCAAGGAACACGTAGCCGGCATGGGTTTAAAGAAAGCCTTATGATCTCTCGGACTAGAGGCCCAAAGATAAATGAATGTGTCTATTTCTAAACGAGTTGCATATAGTGGTTGTTGATTCTATCGGGTTTGACCGTGATGATGAACCATGCTCTATGTGTAAATCTCTCGGTGAAATGGAAAATGAAAGAAAATGAAATGACATGAGATCAAGGGGGAGAATGTTGGATTGATCTCCATACGTGTGGGCCCAAAGGCCCACAAACCCTTGACGAGCGCCACGATCGGGGCGCCTAGCCCAAACGATGATGGTGGGCCCTGTCACTCTACACATATAAAAGGGGTGGGGTCGGCACGGCACGGTAACCTAAGTTCGCCGCCGCCTCCACCGCCTCACCCCACAACCCTAGCCGATCTCGAGGGCTGCGCGAGTAAGTCACGGGAAGCACCGCCGCCATCCACGATGACGACTCCGTACGCCGCCGCCGTCAAGGGATAGTGCCGTTGGAGACTAGAAGGGGTGCGCAGGAGCCATCGACCGTCTCCGTTCGATGTAGCGGCGATCGACTACATCACCGGCACCCCGATGACGAACAACGGTGAAGGCTCCTCCTCCGCGAACCTCTCCGGGCCCGGCTACCCCTCGGTATCCTCCGGTCGGTAATGTCGACTCGTTCGGGCCCCTCGGATCGAGAGTAATACCCTACGTCCTGTATGTTATGTATTGCCTTTAGAGATTTGCTAATTGCAAGATCTCGAGCCTTTCGGGGGTCCCTGCTCCGCCTTATATATCCAGGGAGTCGGGGTTACATGCGAGTCCTACTCAATTACACAGATTACATATATGGAATTATATCTCTAACTTTCTTTATTGATTCGTAGTCCTAATAGGACTACAAATCGCTCAATAACTTGCTCCTCAAGTCATTGTACGCCTGTCTTGGTATCCGCCTTGTTTCCATACCGGTATATAGAATCTTCTATAATTCCGGATCGGTCGAGAACCGATCTGTCTCGCTATCTCCATCACCTCAATCTTCATTGATTTGTTACCGTGTCTCTGCGCATACATTCCTTTATCATTTGTATACCCATAAGGCAAGTATACGATAGTAGCCCCCGAGTAATTTTTGATTTGACCTTGAATAAGACCGACCAGTCTTCTACATGTTGGTCTTGATTCCATGGTAAAAATGATACTTGTGATACTCGTGAGGGACTCCAAAGCGCACAAATATGTTTTGCGGAAACTTGATCGCTCCGGCCGTAGTCGTACTAGTAACGACTTCGACCTCAATCCATTTAGAGAACTTATCTACTACCACAAAAATATGCGTGAATCCTCCCGGCGCCCTTTTGAAAGGACTAACTATATCCAGCCCCCAAGTAGAAAAAGGCCAAGTCATTGGAATTAATTGCAACTCGTGAGCTGGAGAATGAGGTCTGTCTAGCGAAGAATTGACATCCCTAACAACTCTTGACCACTCTATGCGCATCATCCGCCGCTGTAGGCCGATAGAATCCTTGTCTAAATACCTTCCCAACTAGAGTCTTTAAAGAAGCATGATTTCCACAAATTCCCTTGTGCACGTCTTCTAGCAATTGAATGCCATCGAAACGGATACACATTTCATCGAATATTAACTCCACGCCTATATAACTCGCCTTCGGGAATCAAATAACTTTGGGCTCGAACCTCTAGTCTTTGCTTCTCCACTTTATCTTACGGAGTTTTACCGGATCGAAGATAATTAAGGTACTGAGTACGCCAATCGGAATCAATAATCATAACATCAAGTGGCCGAATATTGTCGGCATTGATTCCGCTCATTGTCTTATCCGGTAAGACCGCTCCTTCGACTGGTCTTTCAAGACCGCCTTCTCCACCCGATCGTTCAAAGCCACTTCATCCGCAATCTCCGAAATAGCAACCTTGCGCTCCATCTTTATGGACGGCTTATCCAATACTTGAAGAAAAACACCAGGTGGAACCGCTCGTCTCGAAGATCCCGGTCCGGCTAACTCATCCGCAGCGAGAATTATTTCCGCGCGAGTATATGAGAAAATCGCAAACCATCAAATTTGTCTTCAAGTTTTCTAACCTCCTGCCGATAAGCGATCATATAATCATCATGAGCATCCCATACTTTGTTGACTTGACTTATCACCAACATTGAATCACCATATATATCCAACCGTCGACTCCTAACGAAATAGCTACTCAAAGTCCATGAAGCGAGCTTCATATTCCGCAGTATTATTTGAAGCTTTGAAATGCATTTGTAATACATATCCGAGAGGTTCCTTACGTGGAGTGAGTAATACAACCCCAGCCCACGCGCTCGAAAGCTGCGAGGGACCCATCAAAGAACATCTCCCAATATTCCAACATTTGAATCCCATGCGGGACTTGTGTCTCCAACCATTACGTTATAAAATTGGCTAAAGCCTGTCCCTTAATAGCGGTCGCGAAGAAAACGTAATCTCGTATTGACCAAGTTCTATAGCCCACTTAGCAACTCGACCCATTGCCTCTCGATTCCGCACAATATCTCCAATAGCAAACCCAGTCTTAACTTCAATGGGGTGCGCTTGAAAATAATGTTTCAACTTTCGAGAAGTTATCACTACTTGCATATATCAATTTACATAGCTGAAGATATCGTATTCGAGATTCGGTAAGAACTTCACTTACAAAATATACCGGATGCTGCACCAACTGTAGATGTCCTTCTTCCTTCCGATCGACCGCCAAAACCGTACTCACCACATGAGTTGTTGCTGAAATATACAATTGAATGGTCTCGTCAGCTCTGGAGGTACCAATACCGGAGGATTGCTAAGATATTCCTTGAGTTGATCAAGCGCAGCCTGCGCCTCATCGATCCACTCAAACTTATCTTGCTTCTTAAGCAACTTGAAAAACGGAAGTCCACGAACCCCGGTCTCGAAATGAAACGGCTAAGAGCCGCCATACTGCCCGTCGACTTACGAACATCCTTCAAGCAACTCGGAGGTTTCATGTCGATTATCGTCCGGATTTTTTCGGGTTGGCTTCAATGCCTCGCCATGACACAAGGTAACCCGAGTAATTTCCTAGAGCGAACTCCAAATACACACTTTCCGGGGTTGAGCTTTATGGAAAAATTCCGCAGATTGCGAAGGTCTCGCTAGGTTAGAGAGAAGATCCTCGGTTTTACGAGATTTTACCACTATATCATCAACGTAAGCTCTGCGTTCCTTCCCAATTGCGAATCCAAGCAACGTTGTATACCACGCTGATATGTAGCTCCAGCATTCTTTAATCCAAAAGGCATAGTCGTATAGCGAGTATGCTCCAAAGGGAGTAATAAATGCGGTCTTTATTTGATCTTCAACTCTTAGCGGTATTTGATGGTATCCTGAGTAAGCATCAAGAAAACAAAGACGCTCACAGCCAGCGAGTCGAATCAACAACTTGGTCAATTCCGAGCAGCGCGAAAGGGTCTTTGGGGCAAGCTTTGTTGAGATCGGTATAATCGACACACATTCTCAATTCTTTAGTATTCTTTTTTGGTACAAGAACCGGATTGGCAAGCCAATCTGGATGATACACCTCCCTAATAAACTTAGCTGCTAATAACCTAGTTACTTCCTTCTTAATAGCTTCCTTGCGATCTTGAGCAAATCTTCGGAGCTTCGTTTAGCGGCTTCGCATCGGGACGCACCAACGAGTGCGTGCTCAATCTTCTTCCTAGAAACACCGGCATGTCGAAGGCTGCCATGCAAAAATATCCCTATTTTCCTGGAGGAAAAGAATGAGCGCGCTTTCCTATTTATCCCCAAGTCAGCCCCTATATGGGTGACCTTGGAGGAGTCCGACTCATCAAGTTGAATAGTCTTGGAAACCACTGCATCGACCTTCAATTTCTCCTTTGCGACCTTCTTGACCGGAACTTCATCCTCCGGCCTTGCCTGGACCTCTAGAAGCCTCAGTTGCTTCTTTGATTTCTCGACGTTCATCCTCCGAATTGGCCCGAGAGGCCAACTCGGTGCTATGTACTTCACAAGCATAAGCGGTCTTGATGTCGCCTCGAAACGGCAAAACTCCATTTGGCCCTGGCATCTTCGAGCATCAAGTACTGGTAATTTGGAATGACCATAAACTTTGCCAATGCTGGCCTTCCAAGTATCGCATGATACGCTGAATCAATATCAGCTACCCGGAAGATAATATTCTCCCTCCTGTAGTTCTCCTTTGTCCCGAAGATCAGCGGCGAGCAATCTGCCCCAAAGGATAGCTATTCCGTCCAAGTATTATACCATGAAACGGTGAGACGCTGCGCTCCAAATCAGCTACGGTGAGGCCAAGCTCGGGCAGAGTTTTGGC
The DNA here is from genome assembly GCA_031894775.1 of Chloris gayana. NCBI lineage: Eukaryota > Viridiplantae > Streptophyta > Magnoliopsida > Poales > Poaceae > Chloris > Chloris gayana. The sequence goes on along the minus strand of JAUNZO010000880.1, from coordinate 85,827 downwards.
GAACAAGATATCCAAGCAACTCCCGCCATCAATGAAGGTCCTCTTCAATCGCACCTTGTGAACTATAGGGGCCAAGATGAGTGGAGATTTACCAACTTTTGGCAATACCTCGGGATGATCAGCTCTGCTGAAAGTAATGGGCACCTCGGACCACCGTAAGTACTCAGGTGTAGCGAGAGCTACGGCATTAACCTCTCGAAACGCCAACTTTTGCTTTCTCTTTGACTCGTAAGCGTCCGGGCCTCCAAAAATCATGTTCACCTCTCGAGCCGGTTCTTGAAAACCTTCATCATCCCCATTGTCATCGTGTTCTTTGTCTTTGCCCTTGTCATCTCTCTCGGTTCCGATGAGCGGATCAGGGCGCGACCTTTAAGGCGAACCGAGCGAATGGCCTTAACAGGAAGCACTCCTTGGCTTTATGATTCCCATTATGAATCATGCAAGGGCCTTCAAGAAGTGTTTCGAACGACAATTGTTCTCTTGGACCTCTCTTAGGAGGTGCCGGTCGGTCTCCTCCATGAGGCTGGTCGACAGTTGCAACAAGGTGATCGGCCTTGCGCTTGTTGTTGTTCTTGGATCCGGATCGGTTGCACTGGGTCATGCTTCGGCTCCTTCCCTTTGTTCCCACGCAAATTGACCATGTTTGATTCTCCAGCGAGCATAATCATCTGCTATCTTGAAGCACTACGACGCCGTCATGGTGAGGTTTCGGTTGCGCCTTACAATCTTGTGAACTAAGGCTTCACTACGGACGCCGACTTGAAACGCCGCAATTACCTGCTGATCGGGAACATTGGGGATTAAGGCTTTCTTGTTGCGAAACGCCCGATGAAATCTGTAAGAGGTTCGTCGGGCTTACGCTTCGACCTATTGAGGTCGAAGTAATTCCCTGGCTTCTCACAAGTCGCTTGGAAATTCTCTACGAACTTTTTGGTGAGGTCGCCCCAAGAAGAAATAGATTTCTCGAGTAGGGACTGCAACCATAACCGTCCGACCTGCTCCATGCACATGGGGAGGTAATTAGCTAGCACAAATGTATCTCCTCCTGCTGACCGGATAGCGGTGGTATACATGCGTAGCCACTCAGCAGGAGGTGCTTTACCATCATACTTATCAATGGCCCCGGGCTTAAATCCCCTGGGGTATTTGCAAATGCGCAAATCTCGCGTGAAGGCGGGAATCACGGAGTACTCGTCATCTTCCGGACCAGGTGAAGGGGATCGTCGGCGAGGGTAATGCCGGTAGTTGCGATCTCTATCATCATCGGAGTAGTCATAATATCGATCATCTTGATATCTATCTCCTGGTCCATCCCGACGATCATTGTTAGCCGGTTGTGCGGTCTGCGTAGGAGGAGGCGGAGGCGGAGGCGCCGCCCGGCGATCATTATTGTCATGTCGAGGCTCCCCGTCTCTGTCCCTGTCGTCGCGTTCTCTTCCACCCCTGGTATCACGGCGATTATCTCGCCTCGGCCGGTCATCCCGATGAGCATGTCGGCTACCTTGCCCTCGCTGGTCATTGCGCGGAGGATTTCCACTCGGGGTCCATTGCTGGTCCACGCCGAGGCGAACTACTCACGTGCGGGCGAGGCGAGGCGGGGTCCCACGGACGATCATCCACATGACCGGTGCGACGCCTCTCATCTTCTTCATGTCTCCGACGTTCTTCCGTTCTCTCTGCATGGCGATCAATGAGGACATTACGAGCGTCTCGGTTGCCATTAAGCGATACACGCAAATCTTGGTCCGGAGCTCGTTCAAGTGCATCCGCGATCGGGGTGTGTCGAGGTCCAAGCCTTCCTCCAGAAGAAGCTCCTTCGGACCGAGCTCTCGTAGGCCGCTCCGAGCGAGAACGCTAGCGGCTTGAAGATTCCGACCTGTCATGGACGAGTTGATTTGTTTGGAGAGCAGCCGCATCTACCAAATTCGAGAGAGCGTTGCAACCCTGGCGTTGCATTGAAGACTTCTTCCGGTATTGTCTCGAGAATTTGTTTCACTCCCACAATATTGTGAATCGGCGACATGAAGACCCGAGCGCCGTTTAATTCCACTTCCATGGAGCTCAAATCCAAAGCCCTGCTCGAAGAACAATGTCGCCTTCCACTGCGACACCCACGTCGGCTGTTATATCCTGGGGACGTTTCTTCCGGGTCTCCGGACCGGTGCAGCGGTGGGCCCGTGGCTGGGGAGCGATCGCGGGAACGCTTCCTCCGGCCTGACCAGCAGCATTTGCGCGCGGATTTGCAGCTGAAGGTTGTGGAGGCTGTTCATCTCTGTTTGCTTCTTCCGCTTCACCGCGACGACGATCGGATTCTTCTCTCGCCGACCTTGCTTCTTCTTCAGCAACTTCCTCGGGAGTAAGTTGGCGAATAACCGGTCCTGTCATGAACACTTGGAAGAAAAGCGGACGTTCTTTCTCGAAGTCATCGCCAAACCGGCAAGAGCGGCTTATCTTTTCGGATTGGGCTCCAATCGAGATGCGAGCGGTCCGATTGTTCGCGCTAAAGCTGCATCGGATCCGCCAAGTTCTGAGCTTAAGGTGCCAACCGTGGCAGGTGATCGCGCTTCGGGAGCTGCGGCTCGACGAGTTGGATTCATCAAAAGCAGTTTTCCGACCGAATCGGCTTCAAAGTCGAGGGACCCGAAGCGAATCTTGAAGCCGGGCTCGAAGTCGACGATGAACAAAGAGGCTATCGAACTCGGTGGGAACTCGCCGGGACCCCTTCCTGGCGCGCCAAATGTCGAGTCTTAAACTCGGCACTAGTACTACCGGGTCCCTCACGAGCGTGGAATTCGATGGTGCAACACACGGACCACACAGGAACACGTGATTTTAGACAGGTTCGGGCCCTCGGATCGAGAGTAATACCCTATGTCCTGTATGTTATGTATTGCCTTTAGCGATTTGCTAATTGCAAGATCTCGGAGCCTTTTCGGGGGTCCCTGCTCCGCCTTATATATCCGGGGAGTCGGGGTTACATGCGAGTCCTACTCAATTACACAGATTACATATATGGAATGCTATCTCTAACTTTCTTTATTGATTCGAGTCCTAATCGGACTACAAATCGCTCAATAACTTGCTCCTCAAGTCATTGTACGCCTGTCTTGGTATCCGCCTTGTTTCCATACCGGTATATAGAATCTTCTATTATTCCGGACCGGTCGGGAACCGATCTGTCTGCTATCTCCATCACCTCAATCTTCATTGATTTGTTACCGTGTCTCTGCGCATACATTCCTTTATCATTTGTATACCCATAAGGCAAGTATACGACAGGTAACCCTACCTCCCTCTCCCTCTCTAGTGTATATGATCTGAACCCAACCCCATGCATGTCCCTACTTGCTACATGTTCATCTAGTGCGATGCAAGATCCTAGTTGTCTAACACTTATCATTGATCATACCTACCAATGCCAAATGTTTGAACAACTCATATGAATAGAAGAAAGATATTAAATTTGTAATTGACTTCGATTAGGATTTAATTCTTTTGTATGAGGCTTACAAGTTGGCCATATCTTTTGTGTATCGTGTTGCTTTCTAGCCTTAAATTACTCATGCAATGCTAATGTCCACTTTGAATTATGCATACTTCACTCACTATCCTACTCGAAAACCAAAAATATCTTGATAAGAGTTACCAATCCTTGACTACATCCTATAGTCTTGGCTATACATTGAATTCCAACAATAATGGAGCAAGAAAAGTAAGAATCTAGAGCAACAAGTGTACGTAGAGACCATGTGCCAATCGGTGCTAAGTGTTAAATTACAACTACAAATTCAAAGAAAACAATATATAAATCAATGAAGAATCAACGGTGCATTTCTAAAATAAAGGTCCGCTCGGGAGTAGCAAAATTTTAAGTATGGGGGAGGATACCCTCAAGTGCTTCAGAAAGTTCAAGAAATTCATTGCAATATAGCCAATAATCTTTCCAAATATATGCAATCCGATAGTGGGAAATTTCTTTTTTCCAAAGATCAATTTTGTGTGTACATGTCCAATTATATAAAGGTGTGAGTTTCTTTCTAAAAATTTAATTTCCAATGGCCTTTTTGATAAGTCTCAATTAATCCAATCAAGAACTATCTCCTAGATTTACAACATGTTATTGGTTTGTGTCTAGAATCCTTGAATTACCTCACCTAGTTACTCATATTAGCCTTACACAAATATTTGATCATTATGATGTAGAATATAGGATGAGTGATTGAAAGATTAGTTGATTGCCTAGATCATTTGAAAAGATAATTCTGTTTGTACGCAACATTCATTTTGAGTGATTTACATGTGTCAAAAAGCTATGTCTCATACGTTGGAATGGACTTGCTTTGTGGGTAATGATTTCAAGCTTAAATCCCCATACTTTGAGATAGTTTTGCGGAATATTGTTGGGGGCCTAGTGCGGGGTCTACCTCGCGTGGAGCGAGCGCTCCCCCCCCGATGTTTTTATTTCCCGGGATAGCCACAAGACCTTCATCCAACCCTTAAACGCTAACACAAGCGAGTCCGGTGAATGCGTAGGGAACCGAACGAGGCGGAGCCGAAGAGACGACGCGGAGCGCCGGAACCGGCTCGAGCAAGGTGGAGCTTGAAGGTGAAGCCACCAAGTTGGTCCAAGCGAAGCTTGAGTGAAGGCCGAAGATCGTGTGAAGTGTTCCGTCACGAAGCTCTCCGGCTGGCGACGGACAAGGCTGTCATTCACGTGCGGTGAGGACATTGTTCGGAATGCCCTTGGGAGGTACCGCCTCTCGGCTACTCCAAGGGCATTCGGCCAGGGGTAGGATGGTCAAGAAAATTTGTAGTCCCCTATGACTAGAAAAGAAGACCAAGAGTCACCCGCAAAGACACATGTAATCCTTGAGTTAACTTCGGTTATACAAGGGTTATTATCTTGCCATGTATTTATTTATACCGAAACATCCGCCTACTTGTGTTCGGTGTGCTAAGTGAGCTTTTACCTCGCTGGTTAGCATACCAACATTGGCACCCATCGTGCGTGAGCTCGAAGTCCAAGCTCACGATGTTCGGATTCATAAGAATCGTGGGAGCAGCTCAACCATCTCAAGAGCCGGCTCCGCCGCAAGGTCGAAGCGGAGTCACTCCAAGCTCGCGACCGAGAAACCAACTATAAGTGGCGTAACAGCAAAAGCAAGTCAAAGCCTAATGCACCGGTTGATTGAAGAAAAGCGTAAGCGGAAGAAATTATCAAGCGAAGTAAAACGCTTGCGGCAACGGTGAACCGAGGCAATGGGCACATAAGGGACAAATAGCACGAAGCAAGAAGGTTCATCGACATGATTTCAAGCGCCTTCTCAACCACCATCAGCATCCAAAGCCGCCAAGAACGTGAAGAAAACAAAAAGAAGTCGAAGTGTCACACATACCAATAACTTTCTCGAAAGTAGATCTAGAACTCAAAAGTTACCCACACACGGATGCTTTCGTGATCGAGGCTAACATAGACAATTGGCAAATCGGTAGGGTACTCTACTCATAGACAATTGAAGTCAAGCGGACATAATATTTTGCAAATTTACCTTTCAATACAAAGACACATGCTATATTTTGACCCAAGGGAACTCCCGTCTTTTCTTGTCCAAGATTTCGGTGTTTGAAATTTTCAGGCTGAGTTTTGGCACCCGACGCTATTTTCGGGGTATGTTTCACTGACTATCCGAACCCACATGTGATAGAGCTACTTTGTAACGTCTCGCCACTCGGGCTAGGCCCGCTTACACTCGGTAGCTTAATAGGTCCTCAAGACTTCCCTCACGAGATCAACACTATTCTTTCTCGCGCACTTTTGTCCTAGGCCCGCTTACACCGGTAGCTTAATAGGTCCTCAAGACTTCCCTCACGGATCAACACTATTCTTTTCTGCGCACTTTTGTCCTCACTGGTGCACACTCGAGAAAGACTTCGCACACTTTTGTCCTCACTAGTGCACACTCGAGAAAGACTTCCGGTCGGTCACCCATCCCTAAATTGCTCTAGGTTAAACACGCTTAACTTAAAAGTTCTTTGGAGATGAGCTTTTGGAAAAGAAATTGCAACTTGTTGACTTAAGTATTCTATCAATCCTATTAACCCCTGGGTCGAGGATGTTACATACTTTCGAATTTATGTCCGGTTCTGGATAGGCAGTTCATTTCTTCTTTTGATTCGCAATTAAGCATTGAACTAGGTTGGTTATATGTGGTCCAAATCAGTTACTTGTTTTCTATAGTCTTCTAAAATCGTTATGTATCGGTTAAAATCTATATGGTGGTTGATGTAATTATCCATTACTGACATCCTTTTTTTGCATGGATCAGATCAAAATTATTTTAGGTACAAAAACTTGTGAACATGCACATCTGATACACATGTACATGAGGAATTATTGGTAGTATTTCTAAAACAGTCGAAACATGAAGTTGCCTTCAAGTTTCATATCACATAAAGAACACTCTAAGTTTTTAAAAGACATGCAATGTAAAAGTTTTGAAAAAAATCACCAAAATTCATCCTGGTTTATTTGGTCATTGGAAAGACCTGTGCCAAATTGGAACCCATAATTCAATATACTTTAGGAGATAAAAATGTGTAAAATATTAGAAAATCCTCTGATTCTTTTTTTTTCTTGTATGATAGGGGAAAATTATTTTATAGTTATAATTGGATGGAAAATATGTAACACATGTACGTGAACTTACACTTATTCTTTAGGAATTTTTGCAATAGTTTTGTCTATGTACACATCATATTATACACATCACTTGAATACAATTTCAGTTGACATACATTAACCGAAAGATATAAAAAAATTCTGAAAACATTATTGAACGTGCGGGTGTCTACGCTATACATTGTTATAAAATTTAAATTCATGAATCGATATATTTTGTATTTGTATAAAAATGAAATAATTATTATGAAACAGGTAAACGTATTTATGTAAAATACATATTTTTCGACGACAACGTGAGATGAGTAGGGGGTAAAAAGGGAAGAGAAATTACAACTCAAGGGTTCCTTTGTATTTTATAGAGTAGAACTCAATCGCAGGTGGTATTTTGGAAATGAGCTCTTCAGTAACGGTGTTCGGGAACGTGCGCTTTAGTAATGGTTAGCAATTGACCGGACCGTCACCAACCGTCCAGCCTCTTTTGGTTTGCGAGGGAAAAAAGTTCGCGCTCCTGATTTCCCTCTCCCACTAAAACCGCAACCAAAAATTCAAAACCTCCTATATCTGTTTCTAGTGCGGCAAGGGACCGGAGAAGGGAGAACCATATCCAGGCGGGGCGGCGGCGGCGCATTAGCAAGGTTCCGCATCAATCCGGCCGCCTGGTCTCTGTTTCTGCCCGCAAGGTGCGCTTCTCGATCCCGCACCTCCCCCACCCCCGCGGGACAATTTCGTGTGGCGGTTCTAGGTTTCCGTCGCACTTCTGCCGCTCGACGAATTGGCTATGTTATCTGCAATCGGTTTTCGTGTCATTTTTCCTTCAGTTTTGGTGTTTCAATCTTTCGCGTCGAGCTTGTTCCGATCTGTTCGAATTGGAGAGCAGGAATGGGATCTTTTCTGTTGGTAATGGCGCTGGGAGATAAGGGGCAGTGTCGTTGGTATTAGAGGAGCCATTATCTCACGTAGATCTATCGTTTTGGTAGTAATACAGTGTACTCATTTTTTAGGTAATTAAATTCTGCAGGATTTCAAGGAGTTTAAAAAGCACACTAGTTATATGGGTGGATTTGTCCAGTTTTAATTGCCGTAACGAAGCAAAACAATGCTGCCCCAAACACTATTGCTTAGCATACAGATACTAAAGAGTGATAGTTTTCATCCAGCATACTCGTGGATTCTATAGTTAGTAGCTGTACTTCATGGAGTTTTGTCCTGGTGTTGGGATTCAATTTTGTTTGCATTCATTGCTTAAATTGAAGTTATGAATTATCTAAAAAAATGATGTTCCTAGTTAAACCTGAATCGATATGATCCCTGATTATTCGCTTTTGTAAAATTCATCATATTTTAGAGAATTCTTGTTTTTACATCTTTTTGTTCAACCTTACCAGCAGATTACGGCATCCCCAACAAATGAATATTCTCTCCCTGATTATATTCTTGTTTTTCATGTAATTTTTATCATATTTTAGAGAATACTTGTATTTTACATCTCTTTGTTCAATACCAGCAGATTACTGCATCCCCAACAAATGAATTTCTCATGGAACTACTTTTACATTTGTTTGATGAAATTCTCAATTTATGACCAGTCTTCCCACAGTGAGAAGGGTCCTGCCTTCTCTTCCTGTTGCCTGCCATTGCTGTCACTATGAATGCACAGTGTGCCACTCTGGTCCTGATTCTCGTGGTTCTCTCCCTTTCCTCTCAATGATTGGTAAGATTATTTAGCACATCTGTTCAATGCCATGGCCAGAATCTGGAATTGTTGTGTATGTTGTTCCAGTCCATCCTGTGGCTTGTTCTGTTTGGGTGGGAGAGTAAGAAAGCAAATTTTACTCTAGGCATCACGCTGGATTTAATCATAGAAGTAGTTAGGTGTTGTTGGAGGAACCTCTTCGGTAGAACCATTGTAAATAGTATGGTAAACTAGCTTTTAGCTGTCATAGAGTGAGCAACATTCAGATGATTCAGTTCAGCTTGACTATAAGGATTTGAAAATGACATTCTAGCACATGTCTAGTTTTCTCTTAGATAGTACTACCTCCGTCCAGAAATGTAAGCATTTGTTGACTTTTAGAGATCACGTTTGACCACTCGTCTTATTCAAAAAATTTGTTTATTTTGTTAGAATTTACTTTATTCCTAGATATATTTGAAGTACGTCTACTTTATTTTTATATTTACATAAATATTTTGAATAAGACGAATGGTCAAATGGAAAATCAGAAAGTCAACAAATCCTTACATTCTTGGACGGAGGGAGTATACTAGCAAGAAAACAACACTGTTGCATTAACATAACCAAATTGCTAGACAAAGAAATGCATTAAAATCGTATAAGATAATTCTGCAACTGTATGGTAAAAGTGAAAAATGGACAGTTTATGTTCCCTCTATAGTTACAGTTCTTTATACTCTGTAAAACATGTAATTCCTAGCAGATGTGTCTAAATTTCACCCCCTTTATGTGTAAATTTCATCGCACTTTCAACAAATCAAGTTTGAAAATCTCTCTACTCCAGTTAGAGAGATTGTTTTACAGACGAACATGTAATAAGAGATGGAACATAATAAGTATATAAAAGTGAGATTTGCTTAGTATTTGCAAGTCGCAACGGCACATTTGAATCCACATTGTTTTCTTCATTTTGAGGTTGATTAGTTCTGAAAATAAAAACTATCTTGCAGACACATGAATTTTGCAATTCTTTGACCTACTGCAAACTGCTATGTTATCATTAATGCAGGATCTTGATGAAGACATACCATAAAATATATTGTTAGAATTTTTCTTCTTGGTTCTTCAGAATGGATTGCAACAAGGAAGAAGCTTCAAGAGCTAAAGATCTTGCTTCACTAAAGCTTCAAGGAGGAGACTATGTTGGTGCCAAAAGGATTGCTCTTAAGGCTCAGCAGCTATATCCTGGTCTTGAGAATATTTCCCAGCTCCTAACTGTCTGTGAAGTTCATTGCTGTGCCGCTGTCAAGATCAATGGAGAGACTGACTGGTATGGAATTCTTCAAGTTGAAACAACTGCAGATGATATGCTACTCAAGAAACAGTATCGCAAACTTGCTCTCTTACTTCATCCAGATAAGAACAAGTATGCGGGTGCTGAAGCTGCTTTCAAGCTAATTGGAGAAGCTCATATGACACTGACAGACCAGGTAAAACGCTCAGTTCATGACTCAAAGAGGAAATCTGTTGTAGTAACTTCTGCCTCTGTTCCAAGGAAGCGTGGACGGCCACCAAGTAAAGTTGATCATGTTGCCAGGAAGGCCAATAAAGAGAACATTAATGCTCCTGATCGCTGGAACAAACCGCATCAACATGCTGATGAATTTCCTGGATCAACTTTCTGGACCATTTGCTTGACGTGTGGAACAAAGTACCAGTATCCATACAGTTTGGTGATGAAAGTTCTCCTCTGCCAGATCTGTTCAAGGAATTTCCTTGCGTATGACTTGTCCAAGAAAGCTCCTACCTGTGGTGGATTCGGGGTGCAGCAGCAAATGTCCACTCCGAGTCAACAAGGTCAGAAGTATCCTGATCATCGAAACCATGTCAACAGTCATCACACTCCTGTCACTGGATTCGGCATGCAACAGAAAAAATTCCCTCCTAGTCAACAAGTTCATGGAACAAATCAACAACACAAGTATGCCCCTGGCCTGCAAAATCCTATGACTGGATTTGGGGCAAAACAGAAAATATTCACTCCTAATCAGCAACAGAACTCTCAGAGTGTTCCTAATAAGCAAACTCCTGTCATTAATCACCAACAAAAATATCAGAAATTCCATTTCAATTCAGGATCACAGAATTGTGTGAATTCTCAAAATGTAGGTTCTGACAATAAGGAAACAGGAAGAAATAATGTTACAGAAGCTGGGGCATGCACTAGCACGAAGACTGCAGGACCGTCATTCAATGAACACAACGTTGAAGGTAGAACTAAACCACCACTTGTGGATTATGATGAAGTTTCACTGGGAGATAAGCAAAATAGAAGGAAGGCAGATACAGAATTGGTTTATTCAAATGCCAAGGATGGTTCCCAGGTTGCTACGAAAGACAACATTATTGCCAAGAACACAATAGCTGGACATAATCCTCAGAGAGCAGGTCAGAGTGAAAACCATGTCAATGGTGAGGATGGTTCTGATGCCTGCAGCAAAGGAAGCACTCATCTTCCTGATTCGCCTCCAAAGAAAAGGATGCAAAAAGAATATGCTTCCTGTAGTCCTAGCAAAAGTGGTGATACAACAGGTAATGAAGGTGCTAATATGTGCAGCCAACAAAAATGTAGTATTCCAACCACAAAAAGGACTCAATGTGAAAATGGACAAGTGATGCAAGAAAGTAGAAAAGAAGAGAGAACACCCCGTTCTGGAAGCGATGCTACTGCCAGATCTGTGGATAGCATTCCCTGCAATGTAACAGTTTCATGCCCAGATGCAGACTTCTATGACTTTGAAAAAAATATGAATGCTGATCGATTTAGAGCTGATCAGATATGGGCAGTTTATGATGAACATGATTGTATGCCAAGGTACTATGCTCGAATTAAGCAGGTTTTCTCTCCAAACTTCATGTTGCGATTCACTTGGCTAGAGCTTGATCCTTTGAACGATGCTGAAAAGACATGGTCTTTGAAGGATCTCCCTGTTGCTTGTGGAAATTTCAGACTTGGAAAAACACTCTTGACTGAAGATATTAAGATGTTTTCTCATGTTGTTTCTTGGATGAAAGGTAGGAAGAGGTGCAGCTACGAGATTTATCCAAGGAAAGGTGAAGTTTGGGCACTTTTCAAGGGATGGGACATAGACTGGTGTTCAGATTCCAAAGACCGTAGGCCCTACAGTTATGATGTTGTTGAGATCACCTCGGACTTTGCCACGGGTACAGGTACTTATGTGATTCCGTTGGTGAAAGTCAAAGGTTTTGTCAGCATATTTGTTCAACCAAACAAAGAAGGACCATATCTTGTACCTGAAGGTGACACACCTAGGTTCTCACACAGCATCCCCTTTCATAGATTGTCAGAAATTGACAGCCAGCATATCCCAAATGGTGCCCTTGAACTGGATCCTGCAGCTCTGCCATCTGACTTGGATAAAGCATTCACCTCTGTTGACCTTGACAGTAGAAGCTCCTGTCGTGGTGGAACAACAGTAGGGAAGACCAAACATAACCAGGATGTTATTGCTACACATGTGCAGGACGGAGTTATGAAACCGAGCACAAACACACACAGCGTACAAGATAATGGCTCTGGAGCTTCCACTGGACATTGTGATAATGATTGGAGTGATAGCTCAGAATCAGAGTCTCCAACTAATTTTGACTATCCTGATGCTGTTTTTTGCAACTTCACAGATTTAAGATCATTTGAAAAATTTAAAACGGGACAGATTTGGGCTATGTATTGTGATACTGATAAATTCCCCAAACTCTATAGTTTCATAAAGAGTGTTAACCCAGCTGACTGCTCAATCCACATAAAATGGCTTGAACACTGTCCGTGTGAAGAAATGGATAAGTGCTTGGCACAAGACATCTTGCCTGTTGGCTGTGGAACATTCAAAGTCAGCAGACAAACTGACAGCTACGACTGCACGAGTTTCTTCTCACATATGATGGTTGTGACAAGTAAAGGAAAGAGGTATGAGATTCTTCCACGTGTTGGACAGGTATGGGCTATATACAAGAACTGGAGCCGTGGATGGAGTACTGAAGATTACAAACAATGTGCTTATGTTTTGGTAGAAGTTCTGGAGATTTCCAATGGCTCTGTAACAGTATCTAGTCTTAGTAAAGTTGAGGGTTATAGCACAGTATTTATTCCAGGGGTGAAATGTGAATCCAGGGCTATCATCACAATCCTGAAAAGAGACTTGATGGTGTTCTCTCATCAGATTCCTGCCTACCGCTTGACAAATGAGGATGCCAACCTTTGTGGTCACTGGGAACTTGATCCTGCATCTGTCCCAGAAAGTTTGCTCAGAAAAATCAATTAAAATAGAAGTGGTCTTGCCTATAGGATCAAGTTGCAAGGGGTTTTGCCCATCCAAAGTATGATCACGATACTTAGTATCATAAATTTTAACTTTAATTTGACTCATGTCATCTCAATTCTCACTAACTGTTCTTTTCCCACCATTTTCCAGTGTGCTGCTGACAACTGTAGACTGGATGGAGATCTTAGTTATTCCCAAGTCAAGTAGACCAAGCTGCAGACTTGCTGCCATTATCCCAAGTCTTTGGAGACTGGGTTGGTTTTGCTCCACCTTGATCTTATGCACTGCTTATATTTTGTTGGCCATGATGATAGTCACTATTGCTGTATCCATGTTTCTAACAGAAGTGCTTGCAAAGAGTTTGGGCGCACTGCCTTTTTTTTCTTGAAAACGGGGCGCGCTTTCTATAAGCAAATATTGTGCCCACATATGAAAACTTATAGCTTTTATCATTAATGAGTATCGCTCACTTATTTATTTTTTGGGAAGACTGAATTTCTTTCAGCCTTTTACATTTCCTTTTGTTAATTCAGGAATCCTGAAGTGTCATCCTTTATGCACATGTTAGCTGCATCAATCCCTATGTTGGGCTCGTAAGGTGATTACTGAGATGTGTCATGAATGTTAGAATATGGCCAAAGAGACAAGAGAATAGAGAATGGTGTGTATTGTATTGATCTTTGGATTACATATATATAGGGGTACAAGGGTGTGCCATTAAGCATGGAAAAACTGCCGTCTTAAATGCCCTAATGGCTATGAAACAACCCATAACCATGGCTGTTACAACCATGAAGATGGCTGTTTTTCAAGGTCATCAACATGGCCTTTAGGAGGCTTTCATGATCTCTTTGGTGGCTCTTGATGAAAGCAAATTGTCTTGCATTTGTAACACTCCCATTTTTTATCGAATCCTTAGATATCAATATTCCTTCAAAAACCCTATGGGAAAAAAATTAGGAATAATGTGTTTGATGATTACTCAATCATAAACCTGATAGATTTGAGGAGTAATTTATGCCTTGGTTTTTATCTCTAGAAAAACTTTCATTGGGAAAAAATTGAGATAAAGGCATATGCTTGTGTTGATTATTTTATCTCTATAAAAACCCCGATGGGAAAAAATTGAGATATGATTGTATCAATTATTGTCACGTTAAAAACTTTGTATGAGAAAACCGAAAACTTGATGGTAAAAACTCATAAAAGAAAAGAGTACAATATGATGCGTTTAACTAGCCTCATCGATCGGAGAGTCTCCCCCGATGTTTGCAAGTCTTTGAGCCGTCTCATACCAATCCCCTTAACACTTTTCAAATGTGGAAGTAGGTAGGGATTTGGTGAATAGATCGGCCAGATTATCACATGATTTTACCCGTAAAATGTTTATCTCTCCATTTTGTTGAAGCTCATAAGAATAAAACAATTTAGGGGTAATGTGTTTAGTGACCTGGCTCTTGATGTAGCTTTGTTTGCATCTCGTGCGATACAAGCGAGCACTATCTTCATGGATAATGGTAGGTGATTCTAAGGAACCAATACCACAAGATCGCTCAATGTGGTTTATCATCTGCGAAGCCATACGCATTCGCATCATGCCTCATATAGAGTGATGATCTCGGAATGATTTGTGGAGGTAGCTACTAAAGTTTGTTTAGATGACTTTCATGAGATGGTTGTTCCTCCATGAAGGAATACAAAACCTGTCCGTGATCCGGCATTATGAGGATCACACATGTAACTAGCATTTGTGTATTCAACTAAGGTGGGATCACTAGTCTTTCGGAAGAATAAACCAAGATCCCTAGTGCCATTCAAGTACCTACAGATTAATTTTCCTCCGGTCCAATGACGTTTAGTTGGAGCAGCATTGTATCTTGCTAATAGATTCACTACGAAAGCAATGTCGGGACTGGTGCTATTTGCTAGATACATGAGTGCTCCAATGAGGCTGAGATAAGGATATTGTGGTTCCAATATCTCTTCCCCTTCCTCCCGTGGTTGGAAAATGTCTTTTTCTTTTTCGAGTGATCGAACAACCATGGGAGTCGTATTTGGATGAGCTTTGTCCATATTGAATTTCTTCAATATTTTCTCGACGTAGACAGATTGATATACTAAGATTCTTGAGTGAAGATGCTCGATTTGCCAACCTAAGCAAAATTTGGTTTTACCCAAATCCTTCATCTCAAATTCCGTCTTGCGGTGATTGCGGGCCTCATCAATATCTTGGGTATTGCCAATGATGTTCAAATCATCTACATACACCGATATTATGCAAAATCCTGTAGAGGATCTTTCGATGAAGACGCATGGGCAATCATTGTTGTTGGAGTATCCCTTACGTAGAAGGTACTCACTCGATCGATTTTACCACATTCTTCCCGATTGTTTAAGACCATAGAGTGATCTTTTGAGTTTCACACAATACATATTGCGATTTTTGTTATCATTCGGCATAGGGATTATGCGGTCACGACGTCCATCAACTACATAGATAGACGTTTTTGGATTGCCGGTGAAATTAAATATCGAAACGTTATTCCACTCATGATCGGAGAGTATGTTTCATTGAAATCAATGCCGGGTCTCTGCGTGAACCCTTGTGCTACAAGCCTCGCCTTATATCTCACCACCTCATTGTTCTCATTCCGCTTCGGATGAAAACCCATTTAAAACCCACAGGGAAGGTTTTTGGAGGTGTAGGCATCACCGATGAGAATACCTGTCTTTTATTGAGGGAGGCTAACTCTACTTCAATTGCTTCCTTCCATTTGTTCTAGTCCGAGCGCTGTTTGCACTCTGCCATGGACTTTGGATCTGGATCATTTTGTATGGTTTCGGCAATTGATGAGGCAAAGTATGTGTCGATAATTGTAGTCTTACGATCGAATGATTCTCCAGATTCAACGTAGTTGATGGAAATTTCTTGTACGGCTCGGTATTTCCCAATACGATAGTGCCGGGGTGTTCCATTGTTCCATCATCAGAAATTGAGTGTACTCGTTGATGTGGGATGTGCATTTCTTGAATCCACATTGTGTCTCTCAACTAGAGGTTGAGTTTCATTTAATGTGTTAGAGGAATCTTTCCTCTCGTTTCCTCTTGCACTTTCGAGGATTTTCCGTACTTCTCCCTTTCTCTGTTGAGTTAGGGAGTTGAATAGTTTTGTTTGGTACCTCTATTCTTTCCGGTACATTCCTTGCAAGAATGAATGATTTTGTGATACTTCTGCTCACGAGTAAATGAGTCCGGCAAATTGTTTGCAGCAGTTTGCAAATCAATTATTCATTGAACTTGTCGTTCGGATTCTGCGGTATGAGGATCCACCTTTAGGGAATCTTAGGAATCCCAATTTATTTCCGGACATTCGAGTGTGATACTTGAATTCTCCCCTAATGCCGGAAAATGATCTTCGTTGAAGATACAATCAACGAACCGGGCAATGAGTAGATCCCATGTGAGGGATTCTAGGTATTTAATGATTGACGAGAGATAAATACCCCACGTAGATCCCAATTTTCCTGTGTGGGCCCATTGATGTTCGTTTTGGTGGTGAGATCGGTACGTATACAACGCAACCGAATTTCCGCAGATGGGAAATACTAGGAGGATCTCCACAAACCAATTGCAGCGGGGGAGCTGTATGGTATGCGGTTGGACGCAATTGTATTAAGTCACCAACGTGTAACACTCGCATGACCCTAACATGAGGTTGGTAAGTTACAATTTTGCAATAGTGGTCTGGCTATGAGTTTTACTCTCTTAATGAGAGATTGATCTAAACCATTCCGTGTATGAACATATGGTACAGAATGTTGTACTTCAATTCCTAAAGCCATACAATAATCATTGAAGGCTTTGGAAGAAAATTCTGCTGCATTGTTCAATCTAATTGATTTTATCCGGTGCTCGGGATGATTTTCTCTAAGTATGATGACTTGTGCAATCAATTTTGCAAAGGCATGGTTTCGTGTCGATAATAGACACACATGAGACCATCTTGTAGACCTAAATGGTTCAGATAATGGTTGAATGGGGCCACAAATATCTCCTTGAATGCGTTCAAGAAATTTTAGTGGTTCAGCCTTTATTTTGAGATGTGAAGGTCTCAAAATTAATTTTCCAGATTGCACATGAGGTGCACACAAAATCTGAGGATTGTGGAAATTTTCTATCACTCATACCACATCCACTTGAATTGCTGATGATTTTTCTCATCATCCCGATGTCGGGATGACCAAGGCGTTCATGCCAAGTTTTGAATGTGCCAACATTCTGAAAAATCACTTTGTATGCAACGTGTGGTACGGGTTTGATATATGTGTAGTACAATCCAGACGGAAGAGAACTCACTTTTTCAAGTGTTTGTTTGCCATATCCGGTAGATAAGGAACTCCTCATTGTTTTCTTCATGTGTGTGCACATGAATCCCATTTTTCGAATGTCACGATAACTTAGTAGGGTACGTGTTGAATTGGGATACAATAATGCCTCCTCGATATGAATTTGTGTACCCATTGGATGTATGACAGTGGCCCTTTCGGAACCAACAATCATCGCATCGCGTCCCGCGATGGTCAAAACTTGTCCTTCTCTCTTTGTGAGAGTTTGGAAAATTTTTACGTCCTTAAGTATCGTGTTAGTTGTGCAACAATCTACTCCCGTATCAATCCTTTTGTTTTGTCTCTAGCTCAAGCGTAGAGTGTGCTGATAACGTGTTACAATATGGCCAAAGAGACAAGAGAATACAGAATGGTTTGTATTGTATTGATCTTTGGATTACATATATATAGAGGTATAAGGGTGTGCCATTAAGCATGGAAAAACTGCCGTCTTAAATGCCCTAATGGGCATGAAATAGCCCATAACCATGGCTGTTACAACCATAAACATGGCTGTTTTCCAAGGTCATAAACATGGCCTTTAGGAGCCCTTCATGATCTCTTTGATGGCTCTTGATGAGAGCAAATTGCCTTGCATTTGTAACACTAAATAGCAAAATCACTAGTTTCTTGGAGTATCTTATATGCATATATTGAATGTGTATCCATCATTTTGCAAGACAAGCAAATTTTTAATTGATTTTCATAATTGTGAAATACTCTCATTGCGACAGACCCACCTCACGAAGAGGCGTTTCCATCTCCAGGATCATCATGGGTGGCATCACGCGTCTGTGATACCCGATATTACAACATACAAACATAAGCATAATGCAATGAATATAAGTACAAGTCTTACATTCATCTCTAGTACAAATGTACATCGAGTCTCGAAAGCATCGGAAACTAATAAGTTTGGAAAACAACTAAACAGCGGAAGCATAAAGATACAATCGCACTCTCGGCGAAACATCACGGGCACCGGCGAGAGACAGATGTTCCTGCCCTAGAACATCTTACCGGCACATCAACTCCTCTATTCGTCCGGGCCGCACCACTCCCAAGTGTAGTGGCCGTCACCCGAGTCTCCTCCTGCCGGACGTCATCGCCGACGTCGAAGTCCTGTCCCATGGGGTCCTCCGAAAACCACATAGAGCAAAGCCCCGAGCAACTAGAGCTCGGCAAGACCGACCCGTCAAAGTGGCCATCTACAGCCGACTCCTAGACATGCAAAGGCCAGGGGGAATAGGATACATTTAAGCACTAAGCTGGCCTACAAGTGCATCCTTACTTTCAACTTTTAGCAGTTTAATTAAGTTGCTCGAAAGAATAAATTTAATTTGCACTAAGCTACTGCATTACATGTTTCCAAACAAGTAATTACGCAATACAGCAAATTAATCATAATCATCATCATCAATGTTTCTCTTCTTACTACGTTCCGGCGCAGGGACAAGTGGTACTCGTTCATCGTGAGGGGCAGCGATTCGAATCGATTTACATCCTGCAGGAGAAACCTATCCGCACGTCACATACGCGCTTCCCGGAAGCCGCATGAGACAACCTTTCGCTCGGGCACCATAAGGTCGTCCGGGTCCTACCGCCCCCGAGAAGGGTCCCTCACGCGATGCCGTCCCGGACGTCATCCGTGAGTAGAGTGCTCCCTCCTCTCCTCCCAAAAACCGCCTAGTAACCAAGGGAGTAGGGAAATCTTCCAACCTTACAGCAATCCATCGCTACATCGGTTTCTCGGGCCCATAAACTCCAGCATGCAAAACAGTACGTTCAAACTTAATCCACATGGGCCGGACACGACGCGGTCCTTGTGTGCACGTACGGGGCTACAACCTTGAAGACTCTTTCAGTCCTTCACTTTCCACCTAAGTTGCCCGTCCGGCCTCCAATTTTCCATTCTCCACTTGATACTTAGCATCGTGTCCAAAAAAAGTGATTGTCCTATCTACGAGTGGTCTCCGTACCACTCGACGGATCATCGCCCTAATTAAGCAAGCATCTAGCGTAGGGTGATCGAACCAGGATAAAAAGGGTCCTACTCGCATGCTAGGGTGTTCATCACAACTCCCGTAGACCTAATGCACAATACGGACCTACAAGCATAGTGATGAAAATAAAACACTTAAATTAAAAGGTTGTGCACCGGGGCTTGCCTTGAGCTTGACCCCGAGCAGCTGGGTCGATAGTAGCAGCAGCTTCCGGCTCCTCCTCGCCGGTTACCACGTTCACCACCGCAGCTACATGATGCAAGGGTGATGTGTAAATTGTTGATGAAAACATGACATTGAATATTTTACGGAATACGTGCGGATTTCATCAATTACATATAATTCATGAGTATAAATTAATTTGGTGTCCAGCGAGGTGAAAATGATTTAAGGCGATTATCCAATTTAATCTCCTTCATCAACTCCCATGAAGCATTTAAATCATTATCACATGTGCAAGAAAGATAATTCACTAATCCTGGAAAAACTGGGTAAAATAGCAATTAAATTGCTCCTGGTCCTTAGGCACATGTTAAAGATAATAATTAAATTAAGCTTCCTAATTTGGGGCAATTAATTAATTAACTAAGCATTTAACTTGAGTCTCCTAAAAAGAATTTTGACCTAAATAAATTGCTTCTGAACATGCCAAACTAAATGCACCATAAAATAGTACATGTCTCAAGGAGTCCAACAAAATTTAGTTTGCAATTTTTGGAGGTCTAGAACTCTAGATATGAATTTTCTAAGTTTAAATGAATTTTGGGACTATTTACGAAAATGCCATCCGGAATTTAAATAACTAAATTCGCGCTCCGTGCCACACCGAGGACCACAGGGTTCCGGATCCGCGTGCGGCTGTGGCCACACGGGATCCCGGGCCGTGTGGCCCGCCTCGTGGCCTCGCCGGCACATGGCCGGGAGGCGGCGGCGCGGTGGCCGGAACGACGCCGGCGCGTCGCGTGCGGCCCGGCAGGGGCTCAAGGAGTGCCGCGCAACGAGGCGAGCTCGGCGGAGTGCTCCACGTGGCCAGAGGCTCACCGGAGGGCGGCGCGACGGCGGGTGGCGGAGGGAGGTGGTCCGGCGGGGGTGCTCGTCGCGGAGGAGACACGGGCGGGGAGGCGGCTTGGCCGTGAAGCTTCCCCGGAGCACGAGCTTCGCCGGCACGTCCTCCGTTGAGGATGAGCACGACCCGAGACGGCCGTCGGCGTGGAGGTGGCGGTGGCCGGAGTTCCGCGGCCGGGAAAAACAAGGATTCCGGCGACCTCGCGAGGCAAAAGAGAGAGGTTAGGGTTTGGGAAGGTGCTCCATCACCCTGCGCGCCCACCGGAACAAGATTGGCCGGAGGAAGCTCACCGGAGAGGCGGCAATTTGGCCGCGACGGTGTGACGGCCGGGCGGAGCTCTTCGCGGAATTCTTCGAAATTGGCCGGTTTTACTCCGTCATTTTTGGGGGTTCTTGGCGTGGAGCAGGGTGGGGGTGGGGCGGAGCTTGCGGCGTGCTTGGCCCGGGCTGCGGCGGCCGGACTTGGCGGGGCGGCGAGCTCCTAGGGCGGCGGAAGTGGCGGGCGGGTGAGGGGAGAGACTCGGGAGAGAGAGGGAAATGGGGAGGGGGTTCCGACCGGGCCTCGAGCTCCCCCTTTGCCCCCGACCAGGAGCACCGCGGCCGGGTGCTGGCGCCACGCGGCGCCGGCGTACGGCCCGGTCGGGCGCGGGGCGCGGCCCTGGGACACTGCCGGGTGGGGCCCGCGGTATATCCCCCGGCATCTTTTCCTTTTTCTTCCAATTTCCAAACGTGGCCAAATTCGAATTTGAAAAATCAAATACAGGGCCTTCCCGCGTTAGAAAATTTATGTGAAGAATTTTGTTGAAAAGTACAACTCTAGAAAGTGACATGCACGAAGAGTTTACCCCAAAATCCTTTCTGGATTAATTCTGAAAATTCAGAGAAAAGGGTTAAATGGTAAGTTTGTCTGATCTATTTGGGGTATCAAACCTTGATGAAATCCAGTGGGGTTTTGTCCTAGATTTTTCATTTGATATGCCCTACAACATATATTTTTGGTGGACCATACTTGTATTGTAGAAATTTGAGTTGTAGTTCAAACAAAAGTGTTTTTGAATTTATTCACTGCCCAAAACACTTTGCATGTCAATGAAATTTCTTGGGTAGGTTGATCCAGTCCTGGGATAGGTTTTAAAAATGCTAACTCGTAAAAACAGAACACGGAGTGTCACAGCCCTCCCCTTAAAGAAATCTCGTCCCGAGATTAAGTTCAAGTAAGGAGGAGGTGGTTTGCGTACCTCTAGGTTGGAGCTGGAATTTCGGGTAGTGGGTGCGAAGAAAATCTTCGGACTCCCACGTAGCCTCCCTTACGGAGTGGTGACTCCATTGAACCTTGAAAAACTTCGAGTGCCATTTCGGGTAACTCTTTCCTTTGTATCGACAATCTTGATCGGCCGCTCGGAATAGGTCAAATCGGGTTGTAATGGTACCACTTCATCCAACACTCGATCAACGGGCGCTTTGAGGCACTTCTTCGGTTGCGAGACATGGAAGACGTCATGCACACCGGCGAGAGTGTCGGGTAGATCAAGCTTGTAAGCAACCACACCACATCCGGCCACTATGGGGTAGGGTCCGATGTAGCGCGGTGAGAGCTTGCCTCTCACGCCAAACCTTTGTACACCCTTAGTCGGTGAGACTCGAAGATATACAAGGTCACCCACTTTAAACTCAAGTGGTCGACGTCTTTTATCCGCATAGCTCTTTTGTCTTGACTTCGCTGCCTTGAGGTTTGCTTGTATTTCTAATACTCGCTCCTCGGCTTGTTGCACAAGCTACGGCCCAAAGATGGTTCTCTCTCCGGACTCGGACCAGCTGAGCGGAGTACGGCATCGGCGGCCATAGAGAGCCTCAAACGGTGCCATCTTAATGCTCTCTTGGTAGCTATTGTTGTAAGCAAACTCCGCCAAGGGCAAGCATTCATCCCATTTCTTGTCGTGATCCGAACATAAGCTCTCAACATGTCTTCCAATATCTGATTTACTCTTTCCGTTTGACCGTCAATCTGTGGGTGGTAAGCTGAGCTTCGAATCAATTTCGTTCCTAGGGAAGCATGAAGTTGCTCCCGAAACGTCCCACAAGCTGTGATCCTCGATCGGAAATAATTGTCCTGGGCACACCATGCAAACACAGGATCCGCTCGATGTATAACCGAGCATACTTCCGAGTCATGAACCGGGTGCTCACGGGTATGAAATGTGCCACTTTGGTCAAGCGATCCACGATCACCGAAATAGAGTCGAACTTCCGAACTGTGGAGGGCAAGCCAACAATGAAGTCCATGCTAATATCATCCCACTTCCATGCTGGAACACCGAGTGGCTGCAATGGTCCGGCGGGTCTCAAATGGTCGGCCTTGACCCGTCGGCAAGTGTCACACTCAGCGACGTAGCGAGCAATTTCCCTTTTCATCCTTGTCCACCAGTACCTCGTCCTAAGATCATGGTACATCTTATTGCTGCCGGGATGCATAGCATATTTGGCTAGGTGAGCCTCATCCAGTATTTTCTTATGTAGCTCGGGGACTTTCGGCACCACAATGCGGTCCTTGAACCATACGACTCCCGCATCGTCCTCACGGAAACATGCCACTTGCTTATCTCCCTCATTTATCCTCCTCCTGAGGTGAGCAATGCAAGTATCAGCTTTCTGCGCTTCTACCACTTCATCGCGCAAGGTGGGTATCAATGCCAAGTTGTAGAGCGACCCGTGGGGTACAACCTGGATGTAATGCCCATCCCCGACTGATCGAGTGGCTCTGAAGGAGGTGGCAATGTGCTTTCCTGCTAAGTGCATCTGCAACGACATTTGCTTTCCCGGGGTGGTAGTGCACTTCCAACTCATAGTCCTTAATCAATTCCAACCAGCGGCGCTGCCTCATGTTCAGATCATCCCGAGTAAAAATGTACTTCAAGCTCTTGTGATCGGTGTAGATACGAACGAGATTACCCAACAGGTAATGTCTCCACACCTTCGGAGCGAGTACTACTGCTGCTAACTCAAGATCGTGAGTAGGATAATTCTGCTCGTGCTTCCGGAGCTGCCTGGAAGTGTAAGCAACTACTCGACCTTCCTGCATGAGACCACCACCCAAACCTCTGCACTGATGCGTCACGAGAAAACATCAAAGGGCTTCTCAAGGTCTAGTTGTGCTAGCACCGGGGCAGATGTCAACAATTTCTTCAAAGTTTCAAAAGCTTCCCGACAAGCCTGACTCCACTCAAACTTCTTCTCCTTCTTCGAAGCTCGGTCATAGGTTTGGCAATTTTGGAGAAGTTCGGAATGAACCTCCGGTAGTAACCAGCCAAGCCTAAGAAACTACGAATCTGTGGTACGGACTTAGGAGCTTCCCATTTGAGTACGTCCTGCACTTTGCTTGGATCAACGGAGATGCCCTCCTCCGAAATGATGTGACCCAAGAATGGAACTTCCTTAAGCCGAATTCGCACTTGCTGAATTTAGCATACAAGCTGGTGGTCTCGCAATCTTTGGAGAACAATGCGAAGATGCTCGGCGTGCTCTTCCTCGGACTTGGAGTACACCGGGATGTCATCAATAAAGACCACCACAAACTTGTCAAGCTCGGGCATGAATACCGAATTCATAAGATACATGAAGTGTGCCGGTGCATTTGTCAACCCAAAAGACATCACCAAATACTCATACGAGGCCGTACCGTGTAGAGAAGGCTGTCTTAGGCACATCTTACGCCCCGATCTTGATCCGGTGATAACTCGAGCGCAAATTGATCTTAGAGAATACCTTGGCTCCCATCAAGCGATCAAACAAAATATCAATGCGAGGCAAGGGATACTTGTTCTTGATAGTGACTGCATTGAGAGGTCGGTAATCTACACATAAGCGCAATGATTTGTCCTTCTTCTTGACAAATAGAGCCGGACATCCCCAAGGTGAGGAACTAGGTCTAATGTAACCTTTGTCTAATAGTTCCTTTAATTGCTCTTTTAATTCCGCCAATTCCTTGGGTGCCATTTTGTATGGTCTCTTTGAGATCGGAGCCGTGCCTGGCTGCAACTCAATCTTGAACTCAATATCCCTGTCCGGAGGCATTCCCGGGAGATCCTCAGGAAACACATCAGGAAATTCACGGACAAGCTGGAATATTGGTCGGGCCCTCAACAATAGCCTGATGTACTGTGGGAGTACGAGTTCTTGGGGTAGGTCGATCGAAGAACGTCCCGACCATGCAATGGGGAATTCAAGCCGACGAGTGGCAGCATCTATGTCCAATAGCTTGTGGTATTTCAGCCAAGGCATGCCTAGAATTATGTCGATGTTGCTTCCTCCGAGCTCTATGCAACTCATTGGATAGACCTTTGCATTTAACTATAATGGCATCTTCTTAACCTCATATTGAGCAGGGGTTTGTCCACCAACCGATTCAATCAAGTATCTTGATCCCATCAAACTACGGCGTAGATGACACTTTGCAATGAAGAGGCTACTAACAAAGTTATGCGATGCTCCAGAATCAAATAGGACCGGTGTGGGGTAATACTGAACGAGAAAACATGCCTACTAGGACTGGGCCATCCTCGGGAATCTCCTGGACCGTAGTGAAATTCACATGACCAACTTTTACCATGGTCGAGTTGTTGTCTCTGTTGTTACCATTGTTTTGGGAGTCGGGGCCCTTATTCTTCTTCCGATTAGGGCAATCTCGAGGAAGGCGTACGGGGCGACCACAACGATAATAAGGAGGTTTGGTTTGGGGATCCTGCTGCTACGGTGGCTGGCACCCAATCCTGCTCTGTGGTGGACAAGGTGCGGGAGCATGACGTGCCAACTGTTGATGTTGTCTCCGGTGAGGATGAGGAATTGATGCGAGTCATGTGTGTCGAACAGATACCGTTGACCACAGGGATCACTCGTCTACCATACGGTACTTTTGTGGCGGTGTGTTGTCCGATCCCATTTCACTAGCGGACCTTTTCCGTTCTAACTGGACCTTGCGAAGACCATCCTCGATATTGATGGCATTGTTCACAAACTCCGCAAAGTTGTCGGTCATGTTAAGGTTGACGCTGTGTCTGTAACTCTGCATTCAATCCTTCCATGAAGCGTTCCTTACGCTGCACGTCTATGTCGAGCTGCTCCGGAGCGTACAACAACAAGTGAAGCCTAAAACTCAATACAACATCAGGTACAACTTGAGCTGACGACCATTAGCACCACTCTTATTCCTCACTTGCCAGTGCCATCTAATTGCCATAAGGACATAGTCACGACAGGACATGCTACATGTGCGTCGAGCTTGGCAAAATCTGAATGTAGGAGATATGCGTCATGTCCCTCTCGTCAATAGCTTGATCTCTAGTCCCAGTTGAAGCGTGTTTCTCCTTAGCAACAAAACTATTGATCTCGAATTCCAAACTGAAAAGGCTATAAGTCCTAGTTTGGAATCGGAGAATAACACCTGGATGATGATCTTATGAGTCACTTAGGTATCAAGGAAATGTTGAACCTGCTCAGTAGGTTTTACAAGTAGTTTTTGGTGATGAAGAATAGATCAAGGATTTTGCCGTACTAGGTTGCTCAAAGCAAGGATTTTGTTGAGCAACCACAATCGCATAAGCACAAGGTTATCAAGGGTTGAAGTACTAGCAATCTCGCTCATGATTAGCTATTAATGCACCTAAGTTTCACCGGTGGTTTGATGTGACAGGATGCATAAGTATCATGGATTGCAAGTGCCGGATGATGCAACAAACACATGCGGTGATGCTCATGTAATGATGCACTTGCATAATGTTTATGGTGCATTATGGCATGGTGCATAATGGTGCATTTGTCATGATGTACCGGTATATGCACATGCAATGATGCAATTCCCATGATGCATATATGATGAGTTCATATGGTGCATATGCAATAATGTTCATGTCATGATGCATATGATTATATGGTGCACACATGAATGTCGTCTCATATGCACATGTTATGATGCATTCGTGATGCTTCGTGCATATTTAGGATGCACATGATGATTGATGCAATGCAATTACATGAGATTGCAATGCACACCATTTTAAGTTGTAGATGTGAATATGACTCGTGCTGTCAAATTTTAGTTGATTGAGCAAGAATAGGGTCATACAAGGTAGTATAAGGCTATCCTTTCTCGAAACTGGATTCGCAAGGTTGGTCGGCAAGGAAAGGCAATTATAAGCTGTTGATGTGTCGATGAAAAAGGAATGTCATAGTTTCAACATTTTGCGGAAGCACATCAAACTCAAGGAAGAAGTTCATCGCATTACACAAGGAGGCGGTAATGACAATATCAAAGGTATGCTCGGGTCACGTAGCCAGGATATGTCAACGGAGAGGTCGATATGGGAGGTTTCAAACATCTCAAAACTGGTAGTACAAAGGGTGTTTGAAAAGCAACAATCAATACCTCCCAGTCTTAGAGATGCCAAATGGAAATTAATATGAAAGTTCAAAGCTTCATCCGGTGAGAAGATCTAGTAACGCAAGACACCAAGATAATCTCAAATCAAGGTTATCCTCACTGAACACGCAAGAACACTGTCTCATTTCACCAATCTTCAAAAACTGCACCATGCTATCAAATTGGTACAGTCAACAAAACTGAAGATTTCGACCTAGAAATCCACAGAATTGGATCTTCCAAAGACTAGAAATTTTTTTTTGCTTATCCTCCAAGAATTTCAACAAGTGCTCATCCAATCCTATCCGATAAATGAGCTAAAAGCTATGAGCAAAATTCGACGGACTGTCAACTGCAACCTGAGTCTTCCTATTCAGTTAGGGAAACCTGATAGTTCGACCCAGAGAACACCAGAATTGATTCTTCAAAAGAATACCAAAGTTGTAGCTCGTATTTCGATCTTTCTGACAATTACTTATTCAGCCCATTCTGATGGACGAGCTGAAAACTATGCTCAAAACTTAACAGACTGCTAATTCTGAAAACAGCAATCTGTACAGTGAATAAAACTGACAAAATGAACCAGATAGAATCAGAACTGGTCCTCCAAATGAATACAAAAATTGTAGCTCATGTTTCAACCTTTCCAACGAGTACAAGATCACCAGTATCCAGCTCCGGAGCACAAAGATATGATCGAAAAGGTACCGGCGTAACATTTTGAAAACAATTCTGAGGCATTTTCGGTTCAGAGGGAGGGATTTGTGCTGTTCGACCCTACAACCTCAAAACCAGTCCTTCCTCAGACTACCAAAATTGTAGCTCGTGATTCAAGCTTTCCAGAAAGTGCTCATTTGCCTCATTCCGACAATCAAGCTGAGAGTTATGGGGAAAATCAACCGTTCTGTCAATTCTGGAAAACAGAATCAACACCTCTCATAAAACAGAGCATAACTCTCTCATTCTGGCTTCAAACATCACAAAACCAAAACGACAATTTAGTTGACTTCCTTAGGTTTCCAGAACATTTAAAATCACTCAAATCCAAGATTCGAGCAGAAAGTTATGAATTTTCTTTGCTTAGCGAGTTTCTGAGATTTCTGAGGTTATAAAATTTCAGACTTTTAGGTTTGACCATTTTTATCATGAATGCACTTTATTCATCCTATACGTCCTTACCACGAAAGAATCAAATAATTATACCGTCTCAACGGTGTACGAATTTCGGGGTGGCGACCCGCACTCAACCACGTAAGTCAGTCTAAATTATCGACTCAGACCTACTAGCGTTGTTATGTACCTGCAGAAGATTCATTCCAGAAACAAGTACATCAAATTCAAAAGAAACTACAAAAATAAGCACAGTTCTACAAGTAACGATCCATAGAAAGGATCGCCCCGTGGTATGCCACGAGCCAACATTGTCCCGTATTCTCCGTCCGCGGGCACGGACCGCTAATTTAAATGCGGACATACCCGAGCCACGGTCGTAGGTGCAAGTAATTAAACAATCATAACCCAGGGTTAGCATTGCCACTGTTACATCTAATATAGTCCTTACGGGCACGTCCTCACACGATAACGCCCTAATTTTCGAAAATAGGCTGCTTAAGGTGTTGTAATATCCCCATGACGGCTCGATACCACGCTGTGACAGACCCGCCTCACGAAGAGGCGTTTTCATCTCCAGGATCATCATGGGTGGCATCACGCGTCTGTGATACCCGATATTACAAAATACAAACATAAGCATAATGCAATGAATATAAGTACAAGTCTTACATTCATCCTAGTACAAATGTACATCAGAATCTCGAAAGCATCGGAAACTAATAAGTTTGGAAAACAACTAAACAGCGGAAGCATAAAGATACAATCGCACTCTCGGCGAAACATCACGGGCACCCGGCAGAGACAGATGTTCCTGCCCTAGAACATCTTACCGGCACATCAACTCCTCTATTCGTCCGGGCCGCACCACTCTCAAGTGTAGTGGCCGTCACCCGAGTCTCCTCCTCGCCGGACGTCATCGCCGACGTCGAAGTCCTGTCCCATGGGGTCCTCTCGAAAACCACATAGAGCAAAGCCCCGAGCAACTAGAGCTCAGCAAGACCGACCCGTCAAAGTGGCCATCTACGACCGACTCCTAGACATGCAAAGGCCAGGGGGAATAGGATACATTTAAGCACTAAGCTGGCCTACAAGTGCATCCTTACTTTCAACTTTTAGCAGTTTAATTAAGTTGCTCGAAAGAATAAATTTAATTTGCACTAAGCTACTGCATTACATGTTTCCAAACAAGTAATTACGCAATACAGCAAATTAATCATAATCATCATCATCAATGTTTCTCTTCTTACTACGTTTCGGCGCAAGGACAAGTGGTACTCGTTATCTGTGAGGGGCAGCGATTCGAATCGATTTACATCCTGCAGGAGAAACCCGTCCGCACGTCACATACGCGCTTCCCGGAAGCCGCATGAGACAACCTTTCGCTCGGGCACCATAAGGTCGTCCGGGTCCTACCGCCCCCGAGAAGGGTCCCTCACGCGATGCCGTCCCGGACGTCATCCGTGAGTAGAGTGCTCCCTCCTCTCCTCCCAAAAACCGCCTAGTAACCAAGGGAGTAGGGAAATCTTCCAACCTTACAGCAATCCATCGCTACATCGGTTTATCGGGCCCATAAACTCCAGCATGCAAAACAGTACGTTCAAACTTAATCCACATGGGCCGGACACGACGCGGTCCTTGTGTGCACGAACAGGGCTACAACCTTGAAGACTCTTTCAGTCCTTCACTTTCCACCTAAGTTGCCCGTCCGGCCTCCAATTTTCCATTCTCCACTTGATACTTAGCATCGTGTCCAAAAAAAGTGATTGTCCTATCTACGAGTGGTCTCCGTACCACTCGACGGATCATCGCCCTAATTAAGCAAGCATCTAGCGTAGGGTGATCGAACCAGGATAAAAAGGGTCCTACTCGCATGCTAGGGTGTTCATCACAACTCCCGTAGACCTAATGCACAATACGAGACCTACAAGCATAGTGATGAAAATAAAACACTTAAATTAAAAGGTTGTGCATCGGGGCTTGCCTTGAGCTTGACCCCGAGCAGCTGGGTCAGTAGTAGCAGCAGCTTCCGGCTCCTCCTCGCCGGTTACCACGTTCACCACCGCAGCTACATGATGCAAGGGTGATGTGTAAATTGTTGATGAAAACATGACATTGAATATTTTACGGAATACGTGCGGATTTCATCAATTACATATAATTCATGAGTATAAATTAATTTGGTGTCCAGCGAGGTGAAAATGATTTAAGGCGATTATCTAATTTAATCTCCTTCATCAACTCCCATGAAGCATTTAAATCATTATCACATGTGCAAGAAAGATAATTCACTAATCCTGGAAAAACTGGGTAAAATAGCAATTAAATTGCTCCTGGTCCTTAGGCACATGTTAAAGATAATAATTAAATTAAGCTTCCTAATTTGGGGCAATTAATTAATTAACTAAGCATTTAACTTGAGTCTCCTAAAAAGAATTTTGACCTAAATAAATTGCTTCTGAACATGCCAAACTAAATGCACCATAAAATAGTACATGTCTCAAGGAGTCCAACAAAATTTAGTTTGCAATTTTTGGAGGTCTAGAACTCTAGATATGAATTTTCGGAGTTTAAATGAATTTCGGGACTATTTACGAAAATGCCATCCGGAATTTAAATAACTAAATTCGCGCTCCGTGCCACACCGAGGACCACAGGGTTCCGGATCCACGTGCGGCTGTGGCCACACGGGATCCCGGGCCGTGTGGCCCACCCTGTCGGCCTCGCCGGCACATGGCCGGAGGCGGCGCGGTGGCGAGCGACGCCGACGCGTCGCGCGGCCGGCAAGGGCTCAAGGAGTGCCGCGCAACGAGGCGAGCTCAACGGAGTGCTCCACGTGGCCGGAGGCTCACCGGAGGGGCGGCGCGACGGCGGGTGGCGGAGGGAGGTGGTCCGGCGGGGGTGCTCGTCGCGGAGGAGACACGGGCGGGGAGGCGGCTTGGCCGTGAAGCTTCCCTGGAGCACGAGCTTCGCCGGCACGTCCTCCGTTGAGGATGAGCACGACCCGAGATGGCCGTCGGCGTGGAGGTGGCGGTGGCCGGAGTTCCACGGCCGGGAAAAACAAGGATTCCGGCGACCTCGCGAGGCAAAAGAGAGAGGTTAGGGTTTGGGAAGGTGCTCCATCACCCTGCGCACCCACCGGAACAAGATTGGCCGGAGGAAGCTCACCGGAGAGGCGGCAATTTGGCCGCGACGGTGTGACGGCCGGGGCGGAGCTCTACGCGGAATTCTTCGAAATTGGCCGGTTTTACTCCGTCATTTTTGGGGGTTCTTGGCGTGGAGCAGGGGTGGGGGTGGGGCGGAGCTTGCGGCGTGCTTGGCCCGGGCTGCGGCGGCCGGACTTGGCGGGGCGGCGAGCTCCTAGGGCGGCGGAAGTGGCGAGCGGGTGAGGGGAGAGACTCGGGAGAGAGAGGGGAAATGGGGAGGGGGTTCCGACCGGGCCTCGGGCTCCCCCTTTGCCCCCGACCAGGAGCACAGCGGCCAGGGTGCTGGCGCCACGCGGCGCCGGCGTACGGCCCGGTCGGGCGCGGGGCGCGGCCCTGGGCCACTGCCAGGTGGGGCCCGCGGTATATCCCCTCGGCATCTTTTCCTTTTTCTTCCAATTTCCAAACGTGGCCAAATTCGAATTTGAAAAATCAAATACAGGGCCTTCCCGCGTTCGAAAATTTATGTGAAGAATTTTGTTGAAAAGTACAACTCTAGAAAGTGACAAGCACGAAGAGTTTACCCCAAAATCCTTTCTGGATTAATTCTGAAAATTCAGAGAAAAGGGTTAAATGCTAAGTTTGTCTGATTTATTTGGGGTATCAAACCTTGATGAAATCCAGTGGGGTTTTGTCCTAGATTTTTCATTTGACGTGCCCTACAACATATATTTTCGGTGGACCATACTTGTATTGTAGAAATTTGAGTTGTAGTTCAAACCAAAGTGTTTTTGAATTTATTCACTGCCCAAAACACTTTGCATGTCAATGAAATTTCTTGGGTATGTTGATCTAGTCCTGGGATTAGTTTTAAAAATGCTAACTCGTAAAAATAGAACACAGAGTGTCACACTCATTACTTTTGTTCCAAGTGATTAATTGTTTCAGGACTTTCCTTCAAAAAAAAGAATGTTTCAGGACTGTTTTATTATTAGTTATGTTTAAGTAAATAGTGACAAATTTTGTTCCATCTACTAAATATGTAACACCCTACTTTGTCTTTGTTGCAACTCATATATTAATTATGTTAAAATTGGGGCACTCGCCAAGTTTTAATTTGCATTCAAATATCAAATGATTAACTAGATATTATAAGTTTTTATTTGCATTCAAATATCAAATGATTAACTAGATATTACAAGTTTTAAAACTGGGGCCCTCGTGGAGGCCGACGCCGTCTGCCGCCCAGCCAACCCCGATGGCCGGCGGTGGTGAGCCGGTTGGCCTCCTTGGCGATGGCCTCACGGTGCTTTTCCATGACAACGAAGGGAGAAGTACTTTCGGGAAATATCCCAAGTTTTGCTGGATTTCCGTTTAAAACACCTACAACGAAATACCCAACAAAACTTATGGAACTTGTTAGTAAAATCCTCAAATTCCTTAGGTTGCCCTGCAGATGTTCCGAGTATGAGGATAAATTGGTAGTCAAAGAACGGTCTTTACGAACCCCCCCACCCCAATAAAGAAAAGATCACACCTTAAGTGAGGAATGTAGAGGCCCTCCTTGACGATGCGATGTTGCCTCGGTATATCGGTGGCTATAAACCATTGCTTCACAGGTTGAACCATAGAACTGTTTGCATGAGTGTTAATTTCTCGTTGTACCATCCAAATCATGCTTGCCCCCTTTATGCCTCACAGCCACGGGTCCCTCAAAGTATTGTTCCTACTACTATCTAGGTAAAGCATGGCCGGCTATTTGTGGATTTTGGTAGGGGATGCCAAATTTTGATGCACATGTTGTAAAGCTAAGTTATCATCCTAAATGAGAACAGAATGCACCTCGAAATGCCAACCATATGGATATGCATGATTATGAAAGGGGAGAAATGGAATAATGTATTTGGGAGAGTGCAACATTTATTTTTGGAATGTTGCACTAAGGTAAGCAAAGTTCTCATTTATTTGTGCTATATCATTACGATAGAACCGAAGAATACTTTTATGAGAGCTCTAACTTTTATTTTGTAAGAGCTCTCAAGGGTATTGGCAATTATGAATAGGGTTCAAAACATATTTTACGAGCTTTTATGTGAAAGAGACCAATGTTGTATTTTGAACGACGAGTTGGCGGTAAAGGTTTGGCTTGGACGGGTGTGATAAGGCATACGTCAAGTCATATGGAAGGCTAGCAATGGTATTGATGGAAATGGTTGGCAAAGAGGATGCAAAAACTTTCAACAATGATTCAAACTTACCTTAACTCGGTGCAGCGCAAAATTCGATTTTGAGTGGACTTTGAACTTTTTGTTTGGCAGGTGTATAGGTCATATACTCTCATAAGGGCAGCATTGATGGCGGTACAAGACAGAGAACAACGCTCATTTGGACAATATCTCATTGCACAACAAACTAAAAAGGTCATCCTATCAAGCAATTATTTTACTGAGGAAAGGCATGCATTGGAAAGGAGATTCAAAAGATTGCAAACATAGGGTGAATTATCCGAGTCATTCATCAAAGCTAAGAAGACCCATTTTAGCCTCTTAAATTTTTATCATGGCAAAGGGACAACAAAGAGGAGCAAAGAAAGGCAAACCGAAGTTTCGTCGTTTTGAAGATTTCCAAGGCCGGCCGGCCGGTCTCGGTGTCTTGGAAACCTCATCCAAGGGTGCATGCGTTGGACGGGTGCCGCCCGCGTGCTGGCACCGCCCGGTGTGTCCGGATTTGCACACATTCGCTCTAACTTGTTTCTTTCTTTATTTTCTCTGTCTTTAGCATACACAACAGACAGAAATGTAAATAACCAAAAATCGGTCTATGTGGACACATAGACCGAGCACTCATTCATATTACACAATCATTGAACTTTATTTTATTCATCCATCGAGTGGGCGCATTACAATTGGAAATAAAATTTTGAAAAGGGAAATTAACCTAAGGAATTAAAAAGCGCTGCTACCTAACTACTCTATGGATGCGGGAGGTAAAAGGCATCCAAGTGCCCCGCCACCTTGGCGATGCGTTTGAGCTTCTTAGTGAGGCCCTTGCACATCATGGTCACGTCATCCTCCAGGACCTCCCGGCGAAGATGTTCTTTGTCAAGGCGATCTTGCATGCCTTCGACCTCCAACTCCGGCCGCTTGATCCGGGGCGTACAAAGTCACTCTCGTCCTCCGAGGAGGAGCTAAACTCCATGCGGCCGGCAGGGCCGCGGATTGAAGGTGGGGACTTGTGCTGCCTAAAGCGCGGTGGAGTGGAGTTGGCAGACTCCATGATGCCACCCCTTGGGACACGGCGGTAGAGCTGCTTCCCGCTCCGGTGGTTTCCCCCATGGACGATGTAAGGAGGGGCATTGTCGTTGTCCTCCTCCTCGTAGACGTCGTAGTCATCGTTGTCCTTGTCGTGGTCCTCCACGTACGGTTCCTTACCCTTAGCAACTTGATCGTATCGGACGAGCGTGCGGCCTCCCCCATGCCGATAGCTACCCGAGTGTGTAACACCGGTGCCACCCGGTGGTGCCGAAAGGGCACAAACGGCATTGCAGGGGCCGATCATCCTAGTGGTAGGCCCTTGCGGGCGTGGACGTGCCTGTTTCCCTTCGCCAATAGATGGCTTGGGATACGGGCCACGCGGTGTGCGACCACCAGCGAGTAGGGGACTCCGCTTGGCGTTGGTCGTCGCCCGACTTGGCTAGCGACTCCGGCCGGCGAGGCGCGCCGCCCGATGCGATAGGGGAACTGCGGGCAAATCCGCCACTAGGCTTGCTCGGCGAGGGCGCTTGCCACCCAATGTCATGGGGGCCACCGCCCGACGAGGTGATCAACACCGAAACAATGGCTACGGTCGGTGGGATATGCGCCAACGGGATCGGCTCCTCGTCATCCGTCATTGCTTCGAGGATCAACAGGCGGACGACCGATCCTTTCGGCGATTTGCTAGACGGGGTGCCCGCCTAGCGTACCATAGGTGTGCCACTTGGTCTCCTTGGCCGCCCGGCCCGGTGGCCACGAGCTGCCCGACATGGGGGGGGTGCTGGCCTAGGTGGCCACTTGCCGGCCAGAGCCATAGAGGTCGGCCGGCAAGCCGGGCCTCCCTACCCGACAATCGCTCAATAAAATTGCCCCTTTTCCTTCTCTCCTTTTGAACACTGGTTTAATCCTTCCGATGTAACTTAGACAGTCCTATCTATGTTATTCATGTCCCTATAAGATCGGGACAAGACCATGGATGCAAAAAGTTGATCATAAGCTAAACTCGAGGACATCCACTTCCTCGAGCTTACGTGATATGGTTCAAGGAAAACCTTGAGTCGGTGGCCGTTTGCTTTGAAAATGTTTTCGTCATTGTTTTGCAAAGTAACGACACCGTGGGGGCTGCATCAACCACTAGAAATGGAGCTTCCCACTTACTCCTAAATTTTCCATGGCCGAAGAGTCACACATAGGAGTTGAAGAGTAGGATTTTGCCTCCCGCGTGAAACTCCTTATGGCGGATGCGTTTATCGTGCCGGCGCTTGGTTCTATCTTTGTAAAGCTTAGCACCGTGATACGCTTTCTCCCGCCATTCCTCCAACTCAGCTATTTGTACTCGCCTTTTTACACCAGTTGTCGGTAGGTCCATGTTTCGCTTTCTAATGGCCCGAGTACGCCTTGTGCTCTAATTCTACGAGATAGGTGGGAAATCTTTCCATAGACTAGCTGATATGGGGTCATCCCGTTAGGCGTTTTGTCGGCGGTCCTATACGCCCAAAATGCCTTGGGGGCGGGGGTCTTGGGTACCAAGCTTTACCCATTTCATTGACCGTATTTTGCAAAATGTTCTAAATTTTCTTATTAAACGTTTCCACTTGCCCACTTGTCTCGGTATGGGATAGCAACCTTATGATCCACCCCAACTTTTGAGAGGCGTAGCGAACGTGCGGTCAATTAAGTGCGATCCTCCATCACTAATCATCACTCGTGGCACTCCAAAATGTGGGAACATGATTTCTTGTATCATCTTTTTGGCGTGGTGGGCATTAGCCGCCTTACACGGCATTGCCTCTACCCACTTGATGTACGTGAATCCCTCGGAACATGGGAAGGGTCCCATGTAATCAATCCCCACACGTCGAAAATGTCCACTTGAAGATTACTAGTGAGGGGCATGGCATCTCTTGAATTTATATTGTTGTGTTTTTGACACATGGCACATCTTTGCATGAAGTGTCCGTCGTCTTGGTACATAGTGGACCAAAAGAATCCGCATTGCCAAGCCTTTGTGTGCGTGCGAAAGGCCCCATAGTGTCCCCGTATGGAGAGCTGTGGCATTTCTCCAAGATTTTCGTTGTTTCCTCAAAGGGGACACAACATCTAAGCAACCCATCCGCGCAAACTCGGAATAGGTATGGCTCATCCCAAAGGTGGATGTGACTATCCTTGACTAATTTCTTCCTGTCGACCCCAGGAGGTACATAGTCGTCCACTATAAAGTTGACACTGTTTGCTTACCATGGGTCCATCCTAGTTATTCGAAGGAGAGTGTCAGCTCTAAGAAAATCATTAATGGGCAACTCATCCTTCTCCATGAAATTTTATACTCCTCTTTTGTCTCTAATTTCAATATTGAACTCTTGGAGGAGCAAAATCCAACGGATAAGTCGTGGCTTAGCATCTTTCTTTGTCAACAAATATTTAAGAGCCGCGTGATCTGAATACCTTAGTGCCAACAAGGTAAGATCTGAATTTATCAATGGCGAAGATGAATGTCGAAGCTCTTTCGCCGTGGTGGCATAGTTTAGTTGGGGGCGGTTAAAGTTTTGCTAGCATAGGATATGGCATAATTCTTTTTATCCTTCCATTGTCTAAGAACGACACCGACAACATAGTCACTAGCATCGCACATAAACTCAAATGGGAGATTCCAATCAGGTGGTTGGATTATGTGTGTCTGTGACTAGTTCCTTCTTTAGAGTCTTGAATGCCTCCATACATTTTTCAACAAAAACAAACAGGGCATCCTAGCTAAGAGGTTTGTCAAGGGCCTCACAATCTGTGAGAAATTTTTTATAAATCTTCTTTAGAATCTGGCATGGCATAGGAAACTACGAATGTCCTTGACATTTGTGGCAATGATTCTATCACTTCTATTTTTGCCCTGTCCACCTCTATACCTCTTGAAGAAATTTTCTGGCCTAGGACAACCCCTTCTCTAACTATAAATGGAATTTCTCCCGAGTTGAGAACGAGATCGTTCTTGCGGGCTTGTGCTTGGGCTCCATAGGAATACGGTGGGTGCAAAAACTGGGATTTATTCCCTTAAGATCAGCTAGGGAGTACCCAATCACCAACCGATACTTCTCCAACAAAGCGACTAGTTTCGATGCCTCATCTTGTGAGAGCTTGTCACTTATAATGACTAGAGTGTTTCGGTCGTTGTTCGAAAAGGCATATTTCAGCCCGGAGGGAAGTGGCTTCAGCTCTACGTCTTGGGGTGCAGACGGTTCCTCTATGTCTAACTCAAGATGCTTGTCCGGCTGCTCCTCATCTATGAAATACTTGGACATCTCATCAAGCGGATTTGGAGCCTCCACTTCTCTCGTGATGGCTGAAAAGATCTCCTCAATGATATTGGGCTCTGTAATGAAATCATTAAAAGAGTTCCCAACTCTCTTAAGGTCGGCTTCATACGTGGGTTTCCCCAAGTATCCACTCAAAACTTCTTGTGAATTGGCTAATTTGAGAATGGAGGTGCCAATAATCACAAGGAGTGGGCCGAGAATGTCAAAGACATCAAAATCTATGCTAAGCGATTGGCTACTAATTTCCATCAAGACTTCTCGCATAATCCCTTCACGAGAGAAAGATTAAGTGATCTTGGCAGAATAATTTGTTGGATTTGGCCGGAGGGCTGCAGGGCAATATGATGGTTGCCACATTTCTAGAAATGACGTTAATCTTGGCCGTCATATCATAGTAGATCTTCGGCAGTATGTAACCCGAGATCTTACAGACGGATCAAAGTGAGCCTTATTCTTGAAAAAGACTAATTTTCTGAGCTTCTCTCGGACTCCTCCGTCCATTCATCTCTATAGGTGGAGGAGAGTGTGCAAAGGATTTCTTTTAACTCTTCCTTCTCCTCACAATCCAGTTCTTCCTCGCCCTCAAAGGACACACGTGGCTCCTTTGGCAATGTGTGGGCGTTGCCAAATTCCGAGAGGTCCACCTCTTCCTCGTGGTAAGCAAGCGTGGGAAGAGGTTCACTCTCATCTTCTGCTAGGGTATAAGACGTCCCACAATGGAACAATGTAGAATCCATGGAACTGAAAATTGATGCTTCAACTACCTCTTCTATAATATGAGGTGCTAGTATAACCTCACCTATGGGTTGGCTTATGACTCGTGCGGTTTCTAGCTGATGGTGAGGGTGCACATGGTGCCGATTCTCTAAGTTTTGGAGGATTTTTGACAAAATCTTCCATCCCTCAAAGGGCATGTTATACAGAAAGGCACCCCCGGTGACTGAATCCAAAAACTTGTCACCTGTCGGATCTTAGGCCCTAAACAAAATGTTGCAAGAGCATGCATTCGGGAAAGCCTAAGTCGGGTCCAACAACGAGTGTAGGACTATAGTCGATCCCAAGCTGCCCCTAACGGTTCATCCTCACGTTGCTCAAAATTAATTAACTTCCTCCCGAGATCGATGATCTTTGCGAAGGGGAAGAATTTCTTGCAAAATAACTCTCGCACGACGGGCCAACTACCATCAACGTCTTCTACATAGCGAGTGTATCACGTCTTTGTTGTTTCCTTACACGAGAAGGGAAACAACTTCCATCTCAAGGTGTCGGGGGGACACCTAGGATGTTGATAGTTGAGCAAACGCTCTCAAAGTGTCGAATGTGATCGTGGGGGTTATCCGACCGTTCCCCTAGGAAAGGTGTCGCATGAAATAACGAGTATGAGTTCTAGTCGAATCTCATAACTCTCAGTGGTGATCAACGGTATGAGTCCCGGAATCGGGCAACCTGGGCAGTGCGGGAACAACGCAACCGCCTGGTCTTCGCCGTCCGGTGCCCTCGTGTCATCCTACGTCGTCTGCCGCCCGCCGCCCATGCAATCTGTTGGCATTCCCTAGGTGCTCATTTTAATGTAAATATCACCCCGGTTAGAGAATGATTGACACTATTATAGGTCATTTACCTATGATATTAGCTATATATTTGTATACGCATCGTTCCGGAGATTTATTGTAGAAGTAGGTTAAATTGGCATAAATGAAGGAATTCTGGAGGACAATGGTCGAAGACAGAAGAAAGACCTGGAGAATGCCCACTATGCCGATCAGCACGATCATGTGCTGATTTGCACATATGGGAAATTGGCCCAACAAAGGCAGTCCATGGCCCATTCTATAGTTATAGAAGGTTATTTGCACGAGATATTTGAAGATATTTATCTGAAGGAGATTAAGGAAACTTCAAGACTCAAATATGCAATACAAGACATTATCTCGAAGATTATGACAGAGAGGGGTTACATGGAAGCTATGGAAGACAATACAACCGACTCGAATGACAGATCGATGAAGATATGACGTGTGCCGATCGGCACGATCCAAGATTTGCTAGAATCTGACTCCTTTAGGAGCCTTCTCCATATAAATACTTGTAAGACCCTAGAACAGAGAGAGGTCGACGGAGGGACACCAGACTCGTGAGTTAGAGCCACCGGAGTTTTACCCCGTCATAATAGATCTCTAGTTGAGTTTCAAGAACCATTGGTGATAGAGTTAATCCATCAAGGTAGGCCTTCTAGATGGTGATGTATCTTACACCATGTATCTTAAGGATGATTGAATATATTGATGATGGTTTCAGTGATTTTTTGATCTAGATTCTATAATCATGCATATGCTTGTTCCAGTTACTTAGTTCTAGGCTAAGTATTCAGATATTATCTTAATCGTGGTGATTAGGCTAGTACTCGGATCTTGTATTTATTATGGTTGCTTGATGATGCTAATCGTGTGGTTTAGTGGTGATAGAACTAAGCTTGTGCAACACCTTTAGATAGTCAAGTATGGTAATACGCTCACGCTATTAAGGGACTGCTCTTAGCAGCGATAAATCGAGGGTCTCTCGGAAGACATGGTGTTCTTATTCATCAAAGATTTGCAATTGATTTATGTAATTATCCATTATGATGCTATCTAATTAGACTTTTTGGTTACAATCTCAATTAGTAGATATATGGTTACTCACATAGCCTTATTTAGTCTAATCATGTCCTCTCACGTTGCTAGATCGCTACCAAGCCATGTGTCGATCGAGCAACCTAGCTTCTGCGCCGATCGACACAACGCCACCAACACTCTCAACCTACAACCAACAATAGCTTAGTTAGATCTTTTACTGTTAATAATATTTAATTACCATTAGTCTCTATGGATTTGATTAAACCTTGGAATACTCTAAGGGACAAGGTGACAATATACACCGTCCTCTTACGGTATACAAGTGGGTGCGTAGATACGATCAACAACCCTTTTTTCTGGCGCTGTTGTCAGGGACTAATGTAGGATTGAATATTGTTTTATGTATAAGTATCTAGTTATTCTAATTTCATCGTCTCATTTTTTATACATATATCCTATTGAGTGCAACTGAAGAGGTAGTCAAAGCAGTTGACAAATTCAGAGAGGTTTTTTATGATGCATTAATCAGCATGAGATGGATAGATGACATTCATGGAGTGGCCTGTGCTGATGTCCTAGTGGAATTCATCAAACTATGTGACATCTTATTGAACATTGACTTGCAGCCGGGAGTAGCAGATGTGCATCGTTCGCATCTCTCAAGTTCCGGCCTGTATTTGGCAAGTTCAGCTTATGAGGCTTAATTTCAGGGATCGGTGTAGTTTTGCCAATGGGAACGCATTTGGAAAACTTGGGCTCCAGAGAAATGCCGCTTTTTCTTGTTGCTTGTTGAACATAATCGTTGTTGGATGGCTGATCGCTTGGCGCGTAGAAACCTTCCACACCCGGGACGCTGCCCCATATCTGACTAAGAGGACGAAACTATCCATCACCTTCTGGTTGGCTGCGTCTTTGCTAAGCAATTTTGGTACATATTGTTGCGCCAAGTGGGCTCTAGCACCTTGTCACCTCTCCCTACTGATACAAACTTTGAGAACTGGTGGAGCCAAACCTCAAATAGGGTCACAGGAGAAGTACGGCAGGGTGTAAAGTCACTCATCACGCTAGGAGCATGGACTCTCTGGCAGCATCGTAATGATTGTGTCTTCAATGGAGTCTCCCCGAGCATTGCCACGGTGATGATCATGGCTGGAGATGAAAAGTGCCTATGGGGAATGGCTGGAGAAAAGGCTCTCACAGCCCTCCCTACCCATGGTTTTGTAGTCAGTAGTGCTACTGATCCTTGGTCGCCTATCTAGTATTCACAGGCACGCATGTAGACTGAAAGTCCTTTAGGTGTGTGTGTGTGTGTGTGTGTGTGTGTGTTTTATATTGTAACCTCTTCTTCTATTTCTTCTATTAATGGAATGATACACAACTCTCTTGTGTGTTTGAGAAAAACTTCACTTTTGTTAGGAGTGGTTAAATAATATTGTACTCAAGGATCGATTCATGGTTCTTGAGATGTATCATGTTGACGCTTTCTAAATTCCTATAGGATTAATCACTCTAAGAGTTAAGTCTCAACTACATGTCCTTTGCAAAAAAAAAGAAATTAATCGCTAATGTCAATGGGATAGCAGCAGAAGCCAGACGATGCTGGCCACAACATTGTCTTGGTACTGAAGTTATTGCAAACATACAAAGCAATCATCATACTGTATTTCTGCAACATTGCATGACGAGAATATAAACAAA
Organism: Chloris gayana; assembly: GCA_031894775.1. NCBI lineage: Eukaryota > Viridiplantae > Streptophyta > Magnoliopsida > Poales > Poaceae > Chloris > Chloris gayana. Next base: position 44,134 of record JAUNZO010000880.1, on the reverse strand, counting down.
CACTATGCATCTGGTTGTGTGCTACAAGATTTAAAATAGAAATAAAATGAATCTATATCCAAGGGTCAAGTGAAGTGGATGTAATCTCAACTCCCTACTTTTAATCATATGCATTTTAAAATCCATGTAATCGCCTTTTACAACAAGGATATCTCAGTATTCATTCTGCACATATTGGACATCTTGTTAACACTTTAATGTATTGTGATGAGCAGAAGCAGAAAAGATGTCGTCTCAGATCCCATAAACACCAAAAATAGGTGCACATTGAGAAATAACTCAAGTGCCATATGTATAAGTGGAACAACAGGTTCGGGTACAAAACAAGTGGAATCTAATTTTTCGCCATTATTAGTTATGTTGTTAAAGGCAGGTATGGCTGAATCTTTTGGGTTTCATATACTTTGCCGTATTGGCTTTTATTGTAATTCACTTCAAATGATGCATCCTGGCTGTTTATGTTTCTTCTTGCTGAAATCTTTAGAATGAATGTGAATTTTTTATTCAATAGAATTTGTGACTTCTGGCGGGATTTCAAGCCTCTCATACTTCTTACTTAACATGTGGACAGGTTTCCCAATAAGCATTTGTTCAGCACCAATTATGCAACCACCTGATTGGGATTTGCCATTCACAAGAGGTTAAAGATTCAAAATAATGTGCAATGCAAGTGATTACGCAGTAGAAGCACTTCTTGGGCAAAGGAAGGAAGGTAAAGTCTATGTTATTTATCATGCTAGTAAGACATTGAATTAAGCCCAAATTAATTATACTACCACAGAAAAGGAGATGATAGTTGTTGTATTTGCTTTTGAGAAATTTAGATCATATATTCTCAATTCTAAGGTGGTAGTATACACTGATCATGCTGCTATAAGATATATGATTTCTAAGAAAGAGTCCAAGCCTAGATTGCTAAGATGGGTGTTGATGTTACAAGAATTTGATTTAGAAATTAGAGATAAGAAATGTATTGAAAATTTAGTAGCAGATCATCTATCTCGTCTAGAATCAGAATCAAACGAACCTATCCTTGACGAGATGCGTTAGGAGCAATTATATGCAACTGATGAGCATAGAGAAAATTGGAAGATGAACATAATCAGAGGTTTTCAAGGAAAGATGGATCTTATGGCCAAGCATACAAGAAGAAGAGTGTAGAGTGAGATGAGGAAGTTTATTTGGGATGATCCTTATATAGATATTGTGAAGACGGAGTTGTACGAAGATGTGTATCCAGAGAAGAAAGAGAGGTCATTTTATCATAATTTCATTCTGATTATGGGGGACATTATGAACACTTTAGAATGCAAGCAAAAGTATGGCTAGTGGATTTCGTTGGCCAACAATGCATGAAGATGCTATATGTCGCTTGCTGCACTCAATGTCCAAGGGTAGGTAACGTTAACAATATAAATCTTATGCCCTTGAAATACAATCTTCAAGTTGATATATTCATTGTTTAGGGAATGGACTTTATGGAACCATTTGTCAATTCTCATGACTTTGAATACATATTGGTTGCGGTTGATTATTGTTGGAAATATGCCCTAGAGGTAATCATAGCGATGATCATATCTCATTGTATTCATGATAAATGATTGAGTGTTTCTTGAATATCCATTTAAAGGAAACTTGTATTGATTGACAATTATGTGAATTGGTTTGTAAAACTCTTTACTTTTATGGTTATTCTAAACGCTGTACCTAGTCGAAGTTCATGTTTGGGCACATTTGAATGGACTAGTACGTGCATTAGTTGATGACTATGTTTAACAAGTCATGAACATGGAGATGTTGAACTAATGGTGTGGGCGCATGTATGACATGTAGCGGGACGGACTCAACTTGTTACATAATATATACGCTTTGTCCTTAGACCTCGAGACTGTTGCATGTACTCAAGATTTGAATTGACCTACTTAGGAGCTATCAAAGGCTACACCGTAACTCGGGTAGTTATAAAGGTGGTTCTTGGGTTTCTCATGAAGCATGTTGTGAGGCATGATCAGTCAAGATGGGATTTGCCCCTCTCTACGTGAGAGAGATATCTCTGGGCCCCTCGAGTGACCGGATCAAGAAATGCATGGTCATGCTAGGGTTAAGAGTTAACCAAGGATTATGGATCACGAGTATCGAGAAAGAGTGGTGAGTTGAGAGCTCAACCAAATATGAATTGTGGTGGCTCGTCTATATGATACTTACGTGTGTTTTGGAGTTATCACGTCTTGCTAAAGGCCGCTGTCAACTATTGGACGAGTATGAGTACTCGGGCCATGTCCACGCACACGTGAGCCCATAGGGTCACACACTTAAGGGGTTGGAAGCCTAACGAGGATATGATTCGAATTAGTACACTAATGGGCCTAGGGTTTGGAAGCCCATTAGTGGGTGCATAGGGGGTCTATAAAAGGAGGCATAGGGCATATGAAATGGTGATCGGCATTGACACCGCCGCTGCCCTCTTCTCGGATGCCCGTAGCCTGGTCGCCCTCGCGGACCTAGCAGTCCGGTTCGTGAAGCTTCCGTTGCCGTACATGTGGATACATAGGAGGTGCCGCATCTGCTATACAAGGACGAGCCGCGCGGACAAGGGGGAAGGTCTTGGACGTCTACATGGAGAAGGCCAATGACTACGCCGACTCGTTGTCGAAGTCTAGTGGTAATCTCGTGACCTATAACCGCAACAGTTCCTGTTCTATGGGGTTTTCTTTTTTGAATGTGCTAGCATAGCCTCCCGTAGCTCAACAATTATGTGTCAAAATGGGTGGAAGCCATACCATGAAGAGTCAGCACAACAAGAGAATCAAATAACATGATGCAAGAATGTATATTACTGAAATATGGTGTCCCAAGAGTGGTGATAACAGATGGAGGTCACCCAATCTGCAAAACAGATGTATCTTTAAACCGTTCTTTTAAGATCGGATCAACAATCGTACAAACTACCAAAGAGTAATACTAGGAATTTGGGATGCATATATTGATTGTGGATAACAACTAGTAAAACTATGTCAAAAATAAAATGAACACCTGCACTTCAATTGGAATACATTCATCAGCATTAAAAACAGGAAATGACTGAAGTTCAAACTGCAATAAGACAGTTATAAGTGCCTTTACCTCACCGGTAAAGTGCCCGAGTAGCACCTCCCGAGTTTCGAGTTCGACTCCCGGGGGAGCGAATTTCTGGACTCGGGTTAAAAAATTCCCTCGCCTCTCTCCGCACCAAAGCATGTGGTCATGGTCGCGCCTAGACGTTTGGAAGCAACGGGAACCCATGGTGGTCCGGCCTAGGTTCTCACATGGCTGCAGGCCCCCATGTAAGGGAGGAGGGGGTTCGGGGGTTTTCTCGACTCGTGTGAGAAGGTCTTCTTCTTAAAATTAATGCCCGGAGATAGTCTTACCCCCGCAGGTCGAGTATTTTTTAAGTCTTATTTCGGATGATTTCAAATGCACAAGAGTACCACTAAATGGCTTGAAAACATACAGAAATATCACAGCAACAGTCATCAGAAGTCCCAAGAAAAAAAAACTGGCTAGAAACTGGTCGTTTACGCTTAATCAACCACACAGCTACTCATTAGGCAGCCTGCAAATTACAATGGCAAAGTTCTTCAACACCATGTTGACTTAAGGAATGGAAAGAACCGACTAGTACAAAATCACAGAGACCATAACCGAAATTCCTCTCTTTTGTGCGGCTTACTTATGAGCAAGGAATTAACTCTCCTTTCATAGCACCTCTTGTCTCGGCATTTTTCATTTCAATTCTAATTTCCATTTGATTCAGCTCACTGACAGTTCCAATAATGGAGTTTGTGGCATCCATGCAAGATTCTTCTGTGCTTGTAGAGGTGCTCGGATGCTCTCCCTCCTTCTTGGAGAGAGGAAACTTGCTGCTGTCTTCATTGGCCCAGTTTCATAGCACCTCTTGCCTCGGCATTTGTCATTTCAATTCTAATTTCCATTTGATTCAACTCACTGACTGTTCCAATAATGGAGTTTGTCGTATCCATGCAAGATTCTTCTGTGCTTGTAGAGGAGCTCGGATGCTCTCCCTCCTTGGAGAGAGGAAACTTGTTGCTGTCTTCATTGGCCCCTTTGCCTAGCGCTTTCCATTCTAACCTTCTTAGGAAATATTCTTCAATATCATTTAGGCTCGAGTCCTCATCGTTGCTATCATAGCTAATGCAAGGTAGATGGCAATCAATTGACGAGTGCCTCCTGGACACACCAATAAGTTGATTATTGTCTACTCTTAGTGCAGACGCCTTGACAATATCTTTCGGACTTCCTTTACCACTGTCATTATACTGTTCAGTGTCAGTGTCACTTCTGTCATCTTGTGGGTCGTTACCATCATCAACTTCATCAGATAAAGATGGCGAAGATGAGAACGATGAATAGGCTTCAGCATCATCGTCTTCACGTTCCTGGAGTGCCTTAAGGATCAAGGTCTTGAGCAAATTCATGACTTGAACAGCATGCATTAGAGCAGTCAAAGGATCTGACATCTGATAGGAGATAAGTTTCAATTTTCTTATTAGTACTCTACCACCGCAATATTGATGATTAACGTAATTTGAGAGGAATGAAAAAAACCTGTGTCATGTTGGGCGCGAAAACCATGGCCACATTTCGGGCATTCATCTTATTTGATTCCTCTTCTTCAACAACATCAGTCATGAGCTCAACGACCCAATTAAGAAGTGCAGCCTGCGTTGGAGGAAGAAGCTTCACAAGCTCAAGGCACTGTTCCTCTGTGTTGCAGTGAAGGACTTGCTCAGGTGAGAGGCTATCAAGCACGCCTTCAGGGAGTTCTCTGAACCATGCCTGATACAATTGATCCAATGTATAATGTAAGAGATGTTGTACTAGAAGTGCTGTTAAGTTCATCAGCAGTAACCTGATACCAATATTCGAATAAAACATATACTTGAAGATAAATGTATACTCAGGACACTATTTAGGTTATTCATCAATGAAATTATTTCCATATGGAAAAAAGTAACTTTATTTGTTTGTTTGAACCTTTCGTGTAGTAAAGTATGCTTCAGATTTGGAGTGTTAGAGCTTCTTTACTGGAAAAGACTAATTGAGAATTCTATACTTTTCGAGTTTTGAATGACTAGAAAGTAAACAATACTTGGGTGAACAAAAAGAAACCTTAGTTCTTTATCTGCCTACATTTATATAATTTTGAAATTTTTTTTTGACAAGATGCAGTGTATAAAGGACAATTTTGACTACTGGTAGTTCCTAAGACCATATGTTAGTCAAAGCTCTGAAAATCAAGAAAAGGATGATTTTCTAAATGCAAAAAGAATCATTTGTTAGTACTTGCAAATTCCAATACGGCAGGATATGGTACGGTGATACTCTGATACTCTCTCTGTATCACTATCAAGATTGTTTTGAAATTCACCGTATCGCTGTATCGCCATACCGGTGTCACAGTATCAGAGATTCTTAGGTTAGTACGTCATTCAGTTAATGTTGGGAAACTTCCATTGCACCATCTTCAGCAATGAAGTATCATGGTATATGAAGCAGAATTTGAGCCAATTTTAGGTTCTTCATTTAAAGAAGCTTCTAACAAAAAGAAATACAGGACTCAACCATTGTCAAATATTACTTTCGAGAAATATGAGTATATGACCGTGGAAACAAAAAGATTAACAACATCCCGCTTGCCTTTCAACTTAGCAAACCATTATCAATCATGCCAAGAATACTCAGTAGTCAGTTGCGTCCCAATTATCAGTTCATTGTTTCTGAGACTCGCACACAACATATCATTTACCTTGATCAAACTAGCCAGGCAATGCACGTCGATGTCATCAGGGACGATACCACTGTTCAGCTGTTCCCTGACATGCTCCTCCTGGCTGTTCTCAGGAGCGATCCGGAATATCCCTTCTGCCTGAAAATGCAAAAGAAATTCTAAAAATGAAACAATCCGACTGCGCTCCAATTCGCACCTAACTAATCTGAAGTGCAGATATATGCACCTTGAGGCCATCTTGCGTGTACAGCCTTTCTTGCATGAGCAGGAGGATCTTGGGTACCGAGTTCCCCTTGTTGTCGTAGCCACACTGCATCGATTCCGGCGACACCCCAAACACACTCGCACTGCACGCAAATTCAAGGAAACATCAGCAATCAAGAATGAGACTGGACATTCTCGTCCAAGAGCAGAATGCAGAAGTGGGTTCCGAAAACCGGTACCTGGCGCTGGGGACCTGGCCGGGGATTTCGAGCTCGAACTCGACGGGGAGGCCAAGGAAACCGTGGAGGCGGTCGAAGGTGACGTGTGCGACGTGGCGGACATCGGTGGGCCAGCCGATCTCCATCCCCCAGGCCGCCCCCGCCGGATCGTCGGCGTCCGCCATCTGGCACGGCAACACCACCGACTTGCGGAGCGCGGCCAGCACCAGCGCCAGGATCTGCCCCTGCTGCTGCTGCTGCCTCTCCTCCGGCTTGTCTTCGCCTCGTCCGCCACAGCCACTGGGCACCATCACCACCTCAACCATGGCGGCTGCTCACTGGTTCTCGATTGAGCTGAGCTCGATTGAAACAGAGTGTGTGTTGCGCACCTCGATTTGGGGAAAGCGGCGCCCTTTTAAATGCAGTCAGTCAGTCAGGACGCTTTTGGCTTTGTGTTGATCCGCGATTTTGAATCGGGGAAGCTCGTGGGGCCGAGAGCCCAGACGACGGGTGCTCCAACGGCTGAAAATTCAAATGTCCGGCAAGTTTTGCAAATCGGTACCTTAACCTTTACCATATCAAAAGTTAACTGCATGTTAAACCTTGTCGAAATAAAGATTATTTTAAGAATGATTTCTTAAAGGTTTGAGATACATGGAGTATGTGACTTTTATGTTTTATTTAAAATATTATAAATGGGTGGTCAACTTTTTTAAGAAAACAAAATTATCAGACAAAGACACTAAATTATCATGTAACATTCTGCTGAAAATGGACAATTGATGATCAGACTTGAGTGTTTTGGAGTCAATGTGTTGTTTTATTCTGTGATATGTATGATTCAGGCTATAAGTTTACTAGTCTAGTTGGTAACACGAAACGATGTTGTACAATTCAAAAATGGAACAAAATAAGTTTCTCCATCAATGTTTGCGTTTGTGCATTAGCTCTCTATTTGATTAATGGAAGCTCAAGTGTACCTAGATTGAATGTTGCGAGCGCTTGTATGTGTTGAAATCAGTGTACGATTAAACTGTTTCAACTTGGGTGAAATTTTGCTGGATTAGTGTGCTACACTCTAGGAATTGCAATTGAAACAAAACATAGCTCGGGTTACTTTTTGCAATCGGCAAGGGTTCAATTTGCACGGACTAAGAGTGAAGTGCGATCACTACATAATGTCACCGGAGAAACTTGATAGTTGGGCAAAGCAAGGCAGTTTAATTGGTACTCTAATGGTGTGTTTGGCATGGTTTATTGAACTGCTTATTGCAATAAGCAGATTGAATTGTCAAATGGAAAAATAGAAAAGTGCTTATGAGATATAGGCCCTGTTTGGGACAGCTTATTGCCCAATTCCATCGAATATAAGCTGTGAAGGGAGCCAAACGCTCCGATTCCCAACGCGCTTCTACCGAATGCGATTTCTTTCAAAACATATTTTTGCCTGTAACGCCAAATCGACCCTTACCCTCGATTGTAACCAACGCAAGCGATTCTCGACGCATCGTGCGCCGGCCCTCAACCGAGTAGCACACCTTTGCCGCGAGCCGCCTTGAGCTCCGCCCTGAGCCGGCCGTCGGACGCCGGCCCGACCTCCGCCCCATCCCCGAGCTCCTCCCCGGACTTGAGCTCCGCCCGGCCCAAAGCTCCTCCCCGTCCCCGAGCTCCTCCATGGCGAGCGCGAGGGAGCTCCTCCATGGCGAGCACGAGGAAGCCGCACCGCCCCTTGCCCAAGCTCCGGCTGCCGCACTCCGGCATCCACGCATCGGAGTCCGACGGCACCGCGCGAGGAGGAGGACGCTCTTCACCACCTAGATCCGGCGCCTCGCCATGGGGAGCCTCCTGCTGGAAACCAAGTGACGGCAGCCGCGGCTCACCGAGGTTGCGCGAGAGCGATGCCCGGCCGACGACGCGATTTTAACAGGGAGCCAAACACATCACTTTGGCTGGTCACCGATTCCATTGGGCACTCGCTTCGTAGAAAAGTCGTTTTTCACGGGAGCGTGTTCCCACACAACTGTCCCAAACGGGGCCATAAGCATCTTGCTATTTTGTACTACTCATAAGCACTTTGGACAAAATAGCAAAACGTAGCTTATAGTGCTTATGAATGAGGATAAGCAATTTTGATAGATAAGCATAAGCAGTCCTGTCAAATGGATTAATTGCTTATGCTAAATAAACACTATAAGTAGTTTTGATAGAATAAATATAATAAACACTTCGAGTATAAGTTATATCAAATCCACTAAAGGAGCAAAGGGTGCGAGTTTGCAAAGCAACCGAGTAGGCAGAGAAATGAAAATACTCAACCAGATTGACCGCATAGCAGGCCCCGCATGGAAGCGAACCCATACGGCATACCCATGCTTTTCGTTATTAAAGACAGGATCAGGAAGGACATGAGGCTTGCGCTAGCCTGTATGTTCGTTCATCAACCGTAAAATGACGCAATTACAGGTGGGGCACAGGCAGCATGATATCGGTGTTGTCACGTGGGGACCAGCATCAAATGACTGATCGACCACATTCGCATTCGCGTGCAGGCTGGTCCGCGCGTGCTACGAGCGCATTTGTTTCGAATTTCTCGGGAGGGAAGCTAGAGAAGCTTCCACTTTCAAGTTCCTGCTGCAACCAGAATAGTCCAGGAGATTTGGTGAAATTGATCTTCACGTACCTTTAAAAAAAAAGTTGATCTTCACGTGCGGAACTACCGTCTTCTTTATTCACTCCATCCCAAAATAAGTGTCTTTCTCGCTTCTCGAGAAGTTAAATAGTTTCAACTTTGACCAAATATATATTAAAAAGTATTAAATTTTGTAGCACATAATTAGTATCATTTGATAGATTTTTTTAATCTATTTTCATAATAAACTAAGTCTGAGATATAGTAAATTTTACTAATATTTTCTATAAATGTAGTCAAACTTAAGAATGTTTGACTAGCACGGATACCATAGCGATACTTATTTTGGGATGGAGGGAGTAATTGTTAGCGAAGCTAAACAGGTGAATTAATTAATAGACTAGGTTTTAGTCCACTAGAAAAATAATTATTTTTCTTTTAGGTCAATCAGATGTGCTAATTTGAATCAATGATTCACAAGAACATGAAAAAAAACTTAAATGCTCCTTATCTCCTTATCCACAACATTAGTTATGGATCAAAAAGTCATAGATTAAAATTTTAATCAGAGGTACTTTAGATATTTTAATATGGATGTGAATAACAAATAATCCAACCTCAAAACATGCAATCCTCTTGCGTCTTCGAATTCTCTCATTTTTTTTCTTAAATAGCAATCAGGAATTCTGATCTGCAACACAATAAATCACCTTGCATCACGCTGCTACTAATGACCACATGTGACAATGTTTTGATGATAGGTTATTAACTAGAGAAATGCTATGACAATTGAAGATGAGATACACTGAATCCAAATTTTTCAAAAAACTGGAGAGATGATGGCAGTCTCTAGTGCATAGAATTTTTCAAAAAAGAAATAGTGCCACAAGTAGCTGATGTCTCTAGTGCAAAACAAGCTACTGATCTGTTGTTTCGAAGGAGTGATAGTGCAAAACAAGCTTGTGTACATGGGTTTCTTATCTTATCCCATTTGCATATTGCTTTGCCAAATCAGGTTGGTTCAGCTGGCCCTTGCTTATGTATACTAGGTCTTGATTACAATAGCATTCAAGAATGATAATACATTTCAACCTTTTTGCATATGAAACCATCTGTTACAGTTGTACATTATGCAATGCTTTGTTATTAGCTTCCTTGTTTAGGCCTATTTTTAACAAGCAATATCTGACTTGCTTCTGAAATTGAATTGTTAATAAGCCATCTTTGTGCTTGAAAGGCACTTATACATTCCAAGTATATGTAGTGTTCTAGCAAATTAGCTTCACAAAAAGATTCATTATAATCTTATTCTTGTTAGGAATTTAAGTTTTCTTGACTGAATTGCTCTTTGCTAGTGTGATCTTATCTTTTTTTCACTTGAATAAAAACTGTTATTCTGTCGGTTGATGAATGACGAGAGCAGGACAGAAGGGTGTACGAGGAATCCCCAATTTTAAAGTGGCTGTCATTGTCCCAGAAACCATGATTATAATGGCCATTTGCGTAACTGTATCGTGAAACACTGTAACCACGTGTGCAATTGTGTCCCATCCCATCAGCTTGCGCCAGTAGGAGTGAGTGTGTTCGTTTTCTGTTGTTTAAACTCTAGAGTTGTCACATCAAAAAGAATCTTACTATTTAGGAGTATTAAATAAAGTTAATTATAAAATAAATTACAGGTCCCTAGACTAATTCACGAGACGAATCTAATGAGGTTAATTAAATCGTGATTAGAAGATGGTTACTGTAGCATCACTTTAGCAAAACATAGATTAATTAAGCTCATTAGATTCATCTCGAAAATTAGAACCAATCTGTCAAGAGGATTTTGTCATTAAATTGATCAAAATATTCATAAATAGTAAGATTCTCTTTGATGTGATAGTGCTAAATTTTAGAGGGCAGGAAACAAACAGGGCCTAAGTTCAGGTGTTGATTTCCTAATTGTTCATTGTTGGGATCGTTATGTACCAGCTCTCAATAACTGACATTATGTTGGATGAAATGCATACAATAGATGACACTGTTAGACAAAATGTATAGTCATTTAAGTAATGAAATCTCAGTGTTTTAGTAAATGAGTTTCAAGAAAAAATTATGTTCAAGACTTGGTCATTCATATGCGAGCAATAATTATGTATGATGGTAACCTCACCAAATCGGACCAAGGTAACTAGAACTGACTCACATGCGACCAAACAATCATCAATGCATCTACACATGCAGCCTAGGTGCAATCCAGTCAACCAAACATGTGCACAGTTGTGCCAAGCTGAGGTCGAACTTGGCGGTCGAACCAATCAACCAAACACGCAAACCTGCATCTGCGATAAATCAAGTTCACTTTTTCAAATCAAACAGAATACATAAAATCAAGTTCACTTTTCAAATCAATTAGTGCCTGTGATAAATACATCAAATAAAAACTTGGTAATGTAAATTTGTGGCACTCGAGTGGCTCTCGTACGCCTCTTTTAAAACTAGCACGAATGTTAAAGCAATCAGATAATTTTTTATTTTTTAAGGGAAAGCAATCAGATAATTAAATAATATAAGTTTAGATTTTCATTAGCCCGGCCCATTCCTTCCTAGCGAGCCCTATGCATCTCAGAGTATCGTAGCTTGCCGGCAGCCGTTTCTTCGTTACCGATACGGTGAAATTAATCGATGATGAGGGCCGGTGCAGCCATAAGCCAGGTGTACGAATTACAGCCCCTTTTGCAATCTGCTCATTCGACAGGCGAAGCCATTGCCGCCGGCGGAGTACCAAGCAAATCAGAGGCATAATAAAACCGTGATAGCAATTGATGTTAGGACGTTAAGAACCAAATAATTATTACATGGTTGCATCAAGATTCGTGCTAATTTATGAAACAGATGTACCGGAGCACATCTCTTACTTACTAGGCAATCCATAGTGGAAAGTGATTTGCATGCCCCACGGCAGGCCAAATCCCGGCTGAAACTGAAAGGGGGCGACCAGCTATTTGTTGTGGACCGGAGAGCACGAGAACAGCGTGGAGATCTCTCTTTGCACACACAAACTTGTCTCTACAAAGTACCCGACCTCTCCAGGTCGTTTCCCTCCAATGCAAGCCGCACTGCACCGGCGGTCGTCGTGAGAAGCGAGACAATCAATTAGGGGTCCGATCCGTAGGCCATTATGTGGAGGTGGCTCAGGGCGACGCTGCTGGGCGCTGCGGAGCTGCTGGTCAGTGCCGTCGTCCACCTCAGCTACGGCTTCTACATCTTCGGGGCCGCGGTCGCGGCCGACGTCGTCGTTTCCCTGGTGAAGGGCCTGATCGGCTGCAGCGGCGACGATGGCAGCGTGGGCATGGGCAGCGTCGTGGAGGACGAGGCGGCAGTGCCGCCGATCGTGCTGGTGCACGGCATCTTCGGCTTCGGCAAGGGAGTACGTGCACGCCCTGCTCTGTTTGCTCTGTTTTCCTACTAAGTAGTATACATGAATCGATGGCTGTTTCAGAGACTGGGAGGGCTGTCCTACTTCGCTGGGGCTGGAGAAGAAGGACGATCGGGTCCTGGTGCCGGACTTGGGTTCTCTGACTAGCGTCCATGACAGGTGATGGAACGATCTAAAGTAACTTGCTCCATGATATATGGGACCATTAATTGACGGTGGTGATGCCTCGCAGGGCTCGCGAGCTGTTCTACTATCTGAAAGGTGGGCAGGTGGACTACGGCGAGGAGCACAGCCGGGCGTGCGGGCACTCCCGGTTCGGCAGAGCCTACGCGCGTGGGCACTACCCGATCTGGGACGAGGAGCACCCGGTGCACTTGGTCGGCCACTCCGCCGGCGCGCAGGTCATCCGCCTCCTGCAGCAGATGCTCCACGACAAGGTGCATTTTCCTCTCTCTTTATTATTATTATAATAAGAAAAATGAAAACAAAGACCGGCCGGCCGGGCAGGCGTTCGAGGGCCACAACGACACCTCCGAGAACTGGGTGCTGAGCGTCACCTCCCTCTCCGGCGCGCTCAACGGCAGCACGCGCGCCTACCTGGACGGAATGCGGTGAGCACCACTAGACCGTGCATTATGAGTCGCTCAAGGATCGATCAAACACGAGCTGACCGGCACGCCAGGCCGGAGGACGGCCGGTCGCTGCGCCCCGTGTGCCTTCTGCAGATCTGCCGCGTGGGCAGCATCCTGTACCACTGGCTGGACCTGCCGTGGCTCAAGCGCTACTACGACTTCGGCTTCGACCACCTGGGCATGTCGCGCCGCCGCGTCGGTGCCAGGGGCCTCGCCGACCTGCTGCTGTCGCGCGCGCCGGGGACCCGTTCGCCACGGGGGACTGGATCGTGCCGGACCTCACCGTCCAGGGCGCCGCGCGGATCAACGCCCGGGCCAGCACGTTCCCGGGCACTTTCTACTTCAGCTACGCCAGCCGCCGGACTTGCCGGGTCGGCGGCGTCACCGTGCCGTCCGGCCTGCTCGGGATCCACCCGCTGCTCTTCATGCGCGTCCTGCAGATGTGCCGATGGCGCTTCCCCGACCACGTCCACCCGCCCTACAAAGGTTACAGGTAGGTCGGGAGCTTGCTTGCTTCGGAATCAACACCGGCCGTTAGAGCACGCGGTTCGTTCGTTGCTTGCAACATTTGGTTTGCCGCTGGTCGCAGGGACCAAGACTGGGAGGACAACGACGGCGCCCTCAACACCTTCTCCATGACCCATCCTCGGATCCCCGAGGAACACCCGAGCCTCCTGGTAGAGAAAGATCTGGATTACCACCCGCTTCAACCGGGTATCTGGTTCGTGCTTGTGCTCTCTTTCGATGCCAACTCGGTTACCCTTGAATTTCAAAAATAAATAAATAATAATAACTCGGTTACCCTTGTCTGAGACCGTGCGAATCCAGGTACTACAAGATCGTGGATGCTGATCACATGACGTTCGTCATCAACCGGCAAAGAGGAGGCGTGCAGTTCGACCTCATCTACGACACCATCTTCCAGAACTGCAGGAAGCACGTCTTCAGGACTGCACCGCCTCCCGAATCAAAGCTGAATACACACTAACATCTCCACCCGAATCAAAGCTGAATACACACGGACATCTCCACGCAACACATAACGTGTAGTCCGTCCATTCTTTGCACCGGTCCATTCATGTGATTTCCTATTGCAGTGAAGACTCAAAGAAGAAACAAGGAGATATTGATGTAGCAAAACAATTTCTCATATGTTCAGGATTTCACTTGTTTGCCCGTTAATTGGAGCAATGGCAAAACAATTTGCCATATAACCACACATCTAAGTAATGAGAATTGAGAAGAAATTGAACAATGCAATTGCATAGAAGCTTCTGCATGAGGAAAGAGAAGGAAAAGTCCATTTTACTCCCCGAACAATCCACTATGTCCAAATTACACCTGGAACAAAATTTTGGCTCACTTTACTCCCTCAAACAATTTAAGTTGGCTCAATTTACTCCTCTATGCAATTTCTCTTTTTTGTTTCTCTTTCTTCGAATGATAGATGTACCATTCTCTATATAAATGAAAATATTTTGTATACAAATCTACAACTATAAAATATAAAATAGAAATTGCATATTTGAAGATATATGATGCTATTAAACTATAAAATATATGTTTAAAATATATAATATATATTTTAAATGTAAGGCTCAATGAAAACTATCATTGTGCGGAATTTGAGCACTAAACCCAGCTCGTACAAAGAAAAATATAAAATAGAAATTGCATAAGGAAGTAAATTGTACCAACTTAAATTGTTTGGGAGGGTAAAGTGAGTCATGATTTTGTTCGACGTGTAATTTGGACAAAGTAGATTGTTCGGGGAGTAAAATGGACTTTTTCCAAAAGAGAACGACCACAATTTATCACGCATTTGGCACCCACAAACCCAATTTCAAAGGGTAAAACCTTTTTTTTATTCATCCAGTAATGCGAGCAGTAGATAGCAACATAACTATGGACCACTGGTAAAATGCAACCCCAAAAGTAGCTAATGGTCACATCAAAATGATGCAACCTTATCACAGCAAATGATCTGAGAATTGCCGTGGACAAAATCATTTTCATCATACAACAGTAATTGTATCCACTGACGACTTCAATAACCACTCGCATCTCAAGTGCTTATTCAAAGGAGAAAAAGGGGGAGTGACATCCATCCCCCATTGAAGCTACAACCAATTCTGTTTAGTGTCTAAGGAAACCCAGTCCAACTGACCTTGCGTTTCATGAGCTATTTGTCTTACTTGGCCTTTGACTCAATGACCCTCTTGGCAAAAGATGGCAAACAGAATGCCGCAGAGTGGATCTGGATATTACAATAACAGTCAGGAAACAGTACCACAAGTTCATGCAATGAGTTAACGAAGCCAGCCAAAAAACACACCTCTGAGTTGTAGAACTTCAGTGGTCCTTTCGATTTTGTTGAGTGCTCATCCTCCTCAATGTTAAAAACAGGGTGCTGGAAGTCAACAGCAGGCCCCTCAGTGGAGCAAAGCATGAATCCGATAACGCCGCTGCAGTGGAAGCATGTGAGACACAGATAGCTAAACAGGAAAACCAGTTCAGTCAGGATCAGCAAAACATACCTAGGGTATGTTGGTACTGTTGTCCAAGCATAGCTAACTGAGCCTTTAAAAACTTGGCGACAATTGGCAACAATATCCTCAATGATGTGCATATGTAGCCATATGCTCTCTGCCTGGGTGCATACAACTCCACCTGGACGCAAAGCTCTGGCCACCGACTGGAAGAAAGGCTTCTCAAAAAGCTCTTGAGCAGGACCTGGTTAGGCAGGGAAATGTTGATGAAGCAACAAACAATGACAGGAGATACAAAGTGCAATGATATTAAAAAATTACCAATAGGATCAGAGGAATCCACAATTACTGCATCATAAGTACCCTCTGGAACATTTTTCAAAAATGCAACCCCTGCAACAGAGAAGTTTAAACAACTCAGAAATAGGGTACACAAACTGAGAACAGTATTAAGGAAAATAAGTCGATAACAATTAACAAGTCCAGAACAGGTAGGGATGGGAGTAGGTAACAGCCAAACTATACTACAGAAATTGAAGCAGTGTTGAAATGAAAAATTGTTTATACGACTAAATAATTGTGATAGAATTCTAGCTATGTTTTGAGTCAGGTGATATACAAAGGTTCAGTAATTGCCACAAAACCTAAATATACCATAAACTATTCAATTCTTGATAGCATAGAATACTCGACATGCACAGAATTTATGCTACACACCATCTCCAATGTGTAATGACACACGAGGATCCTCAAAACCAACAGCCAGATGAGGGAAAAAATCCTTGGAGACCTGCATATTAGAACAGACAATCAATGATCGATCACACAAGATGTATTCAAATAACTAAACATGTAATGAACTAGATATAAAACGTATAAAAAAATGACTTGATCGCTTGAATAAGAATATGCACAAAAAAAACTGGTCAGCTAGAGCAGCTATCATACAATTGGTATTTACCAAAACTATGGCAGACAACTCTAAATGTATTTTACATTAGAGGTTCATCAGGCAAGGACTGCACCAGTATGCTGTTTGAAACAATCTATGCATACAGAATCAGTTAGGAAGGGTTGTTATATGTTATTGCCGCTAACCCATGTAGCAAAGAGACATGAAGAAAAAAACAATGATTCAGCGGCGCAATACTTTGGAGTAACAGGTAATGTCAACATGATGAGAATTTCAACGAGTTATCCAAATTCAGCATTCCAAAGCAGATTGAAGAAAAGAACATAAAGGTACAGCAATAATTCAAAATTGCAAAAGTAGAATGATGACCAAAAAAAATCAATTGGTTAAGGCCTTAAGAGTACAGTGTAAAAATTATAATATTACACTATGAGAAAATCTGATGATGCTATCCAACAAAGCAGGAGAGCAAATATAAAAGGAACCATTGATAATGACAACAGAATTATCAAACCTACAGGCAGACGAAAATAGGTATACAGGTTTGTTGAAATTGATAAAATGTAACATCTGAACTAGAACTATAACATGTGATCGAGGGCTCAGCATTTATACTATGCACATAAAGTAAGAGAGGAGTAAAGGAGTCTTACATCTACCACCATCTTATCAATTTCACAAATGTCAATTTGTTCAACTGAGGAATATCTTGAAACCTCACGGAGAACACCACCATCTCCCCCACCAATAACTAACACCTATACATCATGAAAATACTAGAGTTAACTCCAATAAATTTTAGAAACTGAATGTGGTTACTTTTTTGAAATTTAGCATTACAACTGTGTTTTTACAAATTCTAGCCAGTCTTCCTCAGGAATTACAGGATCAAATCAGTTCTAAACTAAGATTGTTTTTATAGTTAAGCTGTGAAAGTCTTAAAATTTTGATTCAATTTATGCAAAAAAAAAAGATCATACTACACCTTTCAATATCAATAGGATCAGTATCTATGTTTAAAAGTGAAATGTAGCATGATCATCCTGCCATAATGCTAAGTGCAATCAGATAACCTATTTTGGATTCGCATGAATGATCAAAGTTAAAAGCAAATCATGAAAATAACTATGATTGAGATATTAGTGTTCACTTCTAATTCATAACTAACGAAATTTACAGCTAGCCTAAAAGAATGCTTATGACCAGGACAGAAGGAACCAATGTATAGTACTTTAGAGGTAAGAAAGAGCTCCAACTATAAAATCTGAATAGAAAGCACAATTTTCTATGAACCCATAGCACTTGCTCTGCAAATAACTCTGATAATCCCTAGCATCAGAAGGATCTGACGAATGATACACCAGTAATAACAAAACAACATGTTCAATTGTTTAAATTCCAAGAAGGGTATCTACCATCGCAGTTGCAATATGTTTGGCCCGCCGGCAAATAAATGTGTTAGTAAACAGATTGAACTCTGAGGAGACATGGCATGTATACCTTCTTGGGATCTTTGATGGAGCAAAGGGGAAGGTGGGTGATCATCTCTTGGTACGCACACTCATCCCTTTCTGTCACCTGAATCACCCCATCCAGGACGAGCACCTTGCCATAGGTGGACGACTGAAAGCAACAGAGCAACATGAAGTCATTGACCACCCTCTACGCAATGATGATTAAATTGCTGTGAGCAAAAAGGAACTTACCTGGAACACCATCACGTTCTGGTAGTCCGACTTTCCTTGGAACAGCACCTTCTCCACCTTCAAAGAGTGTGCCTCACCTAACAGCGAGACAGCAGAGTACATGAGGAAATGGCAGCGGAAGCACGTGAACAGAGCGCGTGTTGGGAAACACAAACAAAACTTGTTTGGCAGGTTCCGCCATTAATATACCAGGACAGGAATTACAGAGAAATGCCTTTATTGCTGAAGTCCTAAATAATAATAAAAGACACCTAAAATCAAGAGCAACAGTATCTGAAATCCGTTCAATAGTATCCTCCTCTTCAAATCGCCAAACGAATTTAGCTGCCGGGTAATCACAAATAGAACCAAGTACCCGCAATGATTTATACTTATATCTACTACTACGAACGAAGGCTTCCCCAAGGCAGAACAACACGCTGAGAGTGGATTAGCAGGAGCAAGGGAATAAAGCACAAAAGCGCGCAGCAGGGGATGGAGCAAAAATTCCAAGAGATGGCGAACGCACCAGGCCACATGGGGCTGATCTCGGAGAACCATCCCGGGATGACGGCGGAGATCCCTGCCTGCTCGCCGGCTCCAACGGCGGCCGCCCCTCCGGCGCCACCTCGGCCATGTCCCCGCTCTCCCGCGCCCTCTTGGCCGCCGCCTCGGCCTCCATCCCGCAGCGACGAGGGCGAGGAGAAGGAGAAGGAGAAGCGTGGAGGAGGAGAGAGCCGACGAGCTCGGCGGCGGCGGCGGCGGCGGCTAGGTGGAAAGGAGGAGAGCTGACAGCCGCGACCTTTGAGATTAGGGCTTCCCGTTCGGGCTCTGCGTGTGAAAGAGCGCGGCTTTTGGGGGTTTGGGGCTGTGCGCCGTATAAATAGCGGGCGAGCGACCCATCGCCGATAGATTCCGCCGCGTGGCTGGCGGACCTCCTACTCCCCCACCGCAGCGTGGGACATGCCAAAGTGCGGCCCCACGTGTCATCGTGGCTTGTGCAACCGAGCTCCGGTTCGAGCAGGTGGTGGTGTATTCTTTATTCGGCGGAGCAGAGGCCCTGTGGGGCCCGCCAGCCGCTCTATATTCGATGCCCGATTGATTGGCGCCTGTCTCCCGTGTCGTATTGAGCGCCGGGCGCGCCGGCGGGCCAGCGGCCGTAGCGAATCTGAACCTCTGGATGGCTGCCACGATCTGACCGCTGTCACCGGCGATTTTGGCCGGGGCCCGAGCAGCGACGGCCGCTCTTTCTTTTTCTCCAACAATGCGGCGGCCGCTCTTTCATTTCCGCTTGGCGGACGTTTTGGTCGCTGGGTGAGCTCGGCTCTTTCGATTCCTTCTGCTTCAACAACAACCCCGTCCGTTCGTGGCCGGCTTCCGGCGAGAAACGTGACCGCTGCTGCGGTGGTGCTCGTGCGCGGGAGCTCGACAGCGTCCGTGGATAGATTTGACCGTTCAAAAGCAACGTGCCAAATTTTGGCCATTTGGTGGCGAGTGGTTGAATTTAGCAATCTGGTGGCAAGTGGGTCAATTTGGCCCTCGTGCGGAAGTTCGTTTACGGATGCACGCAATTTGTTACGTAGCTCAATGTTGTCGGGCATGCTAGAAACGTGAAATTCAGTTGCGGGCATCGTTTATAATTTTTAAATTTGCATGTGGGTATTACCATCCATGGGCTCGTGGACACTAATTAGTTGCCTCACATGGAAGCAAATTGAACAGCATTTGTTATACTAAGAGCAACTCCATTAGCAGCTTTCATATCGAAGCCTCCAAAACCCATTTGTAGGTCTAATTTCAAAAAGTAGAGATCTGAAAAAAACATCTCAACTCCAATGGGAATTCAACCCTGTCTCTATATTCATGTGGACCCTATCAGCCAAATGTCATCCTTCTTCTTGTTCCCCATGATCCAGTCAGGCGCCATCTTCCATCGTGAAGCTTCCACGAGGCCTCTCCATCGCTGCGTCGCGGAGCCTCGCTGCTCGAGATCGATGTGCCCGCTGCTAGGTTCATCAACGACATCAGCGATGCCGTGGTGATGGTGCGCGTCACGCTCGAGTGCGACAAGCAGCACGCACGGTGCTCGTGTGATCATGGCCGAGCCACGGCGGGCGGCAAAGGTCAACGGCTCGCATCTATCGCAGCCCACCGGAACTCGCGGCGTCGTGGCCTTCTAATACGACCGGTGGCGCGCGGCGGTGTCCACATCGTCGCCCTCGTCGAGGGAGCGGTAAACGGCGTCCGGGAGCGAGGCCGAGAAGGACCCATTCGACGTATGCCGCCTATGCTCCTCTCTCGCCCCACGCGGTGGCGAGAGCGGGAGCGCGTGGATGTTGCCACCCTTGTTGCTGCTTGCCGCGGTGCTGCTCCATGTCCACCAAGAACAATTGCACCGCCGACGAGGCCACGCCGGCCGATCGCTAAGCCCAACCCACACCGGCTACTTCTCGACCGGCCGTCGCCTCGGGCGCCCGTGCTAGATCGGGTCGGCGGGTGGTCTCAAAAGCACGCACCGGGGCGGCAGGGAAGAGGTGGCACGCGACCGAGCGATGGAGAGGAGGATGCGACCGGTTGGGAGTGAGGAAGGCAGCCATGCCGGTTGGGAGAGAGAAGAAGAAATAAAAGCAAAAATAAAGAAAAGTGATGGGTCCCACGTTTTGGAGGGTTGGTTGGAGGGTCTCGACGAAAGGAGGCCTGGAGATGAAATTTGGAGGGGTATGAAAAATGCGGGCCCGTTTGAAGGGTCTCGTTAGAATTGAGTTTTTTAGCCAAACCTCAAAATTTTAGAGTAGAAAGCTATTTGGAGGCTCCCACCGGAGTTGCTCAAGAGCAACTTCGGTAATGTCATGAGAACATAGACCCTACTTTTTGATTTAGGGGTTGGATCCCACAACTAACGTCTCTCCATTCTACCTCCAACACCAGCAGAAGCCCCTACACCACATGGTCCCGCTTCTTTCCAATCTTCCGCTCTCCACCCAAGCAATAGCATACCGGCCATGGTCGACGTCTCCGAAGCAGCGAGCACGGCAGGAGCACCCAATCAGCGCTCTCCTACGGTTGCACCACCAATCTACTCTCCTACCTATGCCTCCGACTCCTTTCCCTCTCCTCTCGGCCCCTAAACCGAGCCGCGGTGGCGCACCGAGCGTTCGCATGCGGAGGAAAACCGAGAGATGGTCGACGTCGAGGTACAACAGAGGTGATGGCCGTGCGCAGATCTACGAGGAGGCATCGCGACACGACGGGGTCGGGCCCGTGGCCATGCCTAGTCGGGGCCACGGGGAACATGTCGGAGGAGGAGGCCCGTTGGATCCGCGCACAGAGCCAACGGGGCCCACCAGGTGGATGGCGACGACACGCATGGCCGGCCACCACGCCCGCGCCGGCTCGTCCTCCTCGGCCAAGTGCTACCACTCGCCCGCTTGATCCGGCCGGCCAGGAGGACGGTCGCGCCGGCTGACTAGGCACTACGCCGTGAGGGCGGGAGACGCCGCGAGGTGGCCGGCGAGGGCGGGAGGCAGCGTGTGCAGCCCGGCTTGACCTCTCCCGTGTGGATGTCCGGCCACCACCGCCGATGAGTAGCGCGCGCGGCCCGAGTGGGAAGAGGGGGCGACGCGACCTCTCCTAGCCATCGCGCGGTCCGTCGCGTCCAAGCGGCGATGGGCCGCCGCCATCCGATCGGGATAGAGACGTCCGTGCTCGGGGTCGGGGGGGGTTGTCTGCGGCGCGTTCGTTGTGGGGTGACCGGCCGGCCGAGAGGCGATGGCACGGTGAGATGCGGGGACAAGAGAGGGAGAGAAAAAGAAAAATAGGTGAGACCCACAAATGAGAGCAAGTAGGTTCCCTGGTGGAGATGGAGTTCAAGAGGGCATGAAAGTAGGGTCCCCGGTGGAGTGGATTTTTTTTTCAAGACTCTAAATCTTGTAGTAGAGGCCAAGGACCCTTGTCTGTTGCTGGAGATGCTCTAACAAAGTAGAATGTGCATCAATTATCTCTATATATAGAAAAGTAATTCGATTACTCGTCAATGCTACTGCACGCCCGGAAAGGTCATAGATGTTGATGTGACCTAAGACCGGCCATAAAAACCGAGATCCAAAGAGCGGAACCGAAAAACCGAAACTGAAATTCCGGATATACGGTAGCAGATTGGGTAGTGAATCTAAATAATCGACTTATTTATTTAAACTTCGGATGTTAGAGTCGAGTACCCATAACTACCCAAAGAACCGAAGTTTTTGGACACATAGCTCACCCATAAGTTTTATACTATTTAAATTCAGTTATAATTTTTAAGTCAACTTTTAAGCCCTAATTTAGTGAGTTTGTCGCTATACTATGTTATTTTATAACATAATTAACGGTTTATATGTGATGGTAAGTGATGGTTTTATAGTCTTACGAGTTTTATTGTGAGGTACTTGTTGGTGTCCTAAGTGTCATGGGGTGGTTGTTGGTGTCCTAAGCGCCGTGGGACAAGCGCGCTTAGCTCACCGAACACAACGAACATAATACTAGAGGAACGATGGAAAAAGTGGTGAGGTAACAACTCTTAATAGCAAAGTTAACTCAAATATTACATATGTGTTTTGAGGTGACCCTTGGTCTCCTTTTATAGTCGTGGGGAACCACAACTTTACATAACCTGTTTTACCCTCGGCCGATCGCTCCCGGTACAACTAAAATGTGGAAACCCTAGGTCGATTCCAAGGGTATTTCGGTCTTCGCGCTTGCCATGTCCGGCTCCGTGCCGGCTAAGCGCTTGGCCGGAAGCATCGTCGGGCAAAGTCCCGCCGGGTTGCTTCGCCCTCGTGGTCGCTTCGCCTCGCACCGCTCGATGCCTTGGTCACGCCACGCTCTTACTTCCCGGGCACGTGGCTTGGCTACCCGTACGCTTTAGCAAAAAAAAACGGATAGCATTAGAGTCAAAGATGGAGGGGCGTGAACCGTCCCCGCGAGGTGGGCTCCGGTTCAAGCCCTCAACATTATCCCCTTGAGGGACAAGCTCGCTCCGGAACGAACAAAGTTGCTCGAACCTCACTTGAGCGCGGGTGCGCCATCGAGCGAGCGAAGAGGGAAACGCCACTCCCGGGTTTGATGCTAAGGCTTTCGCTCTGTTTAGTGTTTAGCAACAAATCATGGTGATGATGTTATGTCTCCGGGTCTTGTATTTGTTTCAATTTGTCTCTCGCTCTGGTGGGCTTTTGAGGCTTCGCCTCTTTTGCTAATGTTTACGGGTGGCCCACCTCGGGCCTCGTGTTGCTGCTCGTGACGGCCTTTTGCTTGCGGCGGCGCCGCTTCCCTTCCTCGCGTGCCCTAGGTTTTACCCGACGTCTATATAAATAGTATAGTGGTGAAAGGTTGATCCCTCCCGGTCAAAAATTGCTCTTTAACGTAGGGTTTCTGCGGCTTTTCTGTTCTCTTGTGCTCTTTGCTTGCTTCGCTCTCTCGCAATGCTATTTCGTGTCGTCCTCACGGGTTCTTTGTTACTTCGATTTCCGTGGGACCTTTGTTGATTCGCGCTTGTTGGTCGCTTTTGCCTCGCGCTTGTGCTATTTACTATTTTTCCGTTTTGCCTTGCAAGCACTTCACTCCCGATGGCTCGCGTTAAGACGACCGTGCGATCGATCGATGGTTCTCGCTCCTTTGGACTGCGAAGTGGCTCGTGGTGATGCGACTCTAGGCTCGGCATTTGTGATGCCCTTATAGAGGCACGCTTACCAAGCAGCCTCGTGTCTCCGCTTCCGAGGCTAGCGGCTCCGAGGCAACCGATAGCTCAAGCGTCGGCGGCGAGGAAGGGGTCGGCTGGAGAGGTGGGCACCGCGAGTGAGGATGCTCGCGCTCGGTGGTGCGATGGTTGATGGTAGTGGCGATGAAGAGGATGTTGTCATTGAGGATGTTGTTGAAGGAGATCTCGGCGAGGGGGAAAAGGCTACTTCGAACGCGGTCGAGGTTACCGAGGGTGCTCTGTTTGCGCTAATACATCATGCCGGGGTCAGCCTAAACCGAAAAGATTAATCCCCGCACCTTTGCGATCAACCGTTCCACAATGTCTAAGGGGGATGCATATGCTCTTGTTAAGGGTGGATTTATCACAGGATATCGCCTTCCGGAGGACGATAAGGAGCTTCTCCTGGAATAGGATGAGGTCATCGTCTTCCGTGATTACTTCGCGACCGGTCTCGTGATCCCTTGCCATCGGTTTGGACTTGTTGGAGCGGTACCGGATTCGACCGCACGAGTTTACACCGACCGCGTTCGCTCATCTATGCTAATTTGTTTGCATGATGGTTAGCTACGATGGCATCCCCGATATTGAGGTGTTTGCTCGACACTTCACTTTGGACAACCGGACATGCCGTGCGAAGTTGGAAGGCGTGGAGCATGATTGCAATTATGGATCGTACGGTTTCAAACCGCGACGCGGGGAGAAAAACAATATCATGCACTCGCAGTAAGAATAAGTGGAGCCATAACCGAGTTGATTGTAGGTTTTACCGCAAGGTTCCGGTGTCGAAGCGGTGATTGGTGGCGAGACGAGGACCACTTATCCTCTGCCGTCTCGGTTGGTTGACTCGAACCCAGTGCTAATGCCTCCATTTAACCCGCGGGGTTGTATGGTTAACGAGAAAGTTTACTATGATGCTTATTTTTATACAAGTAGCCACGATCTTGTTGAAGAGTTCCGAGTCTGCTAGGCATCACCCCTTGGCCGAGAGCTTCACGCTTTCGAGGAGGAAACTTATCCAAGTCACTTTTGACATTAAAGGGATCCGAGGCCCCATAACTTACCCTTCAGTGGACCTCATGGTTAAGTCGAAGAGTAGCAGAAAAATTGAGAAATTTGTTTCTTGCTCGTCGAGTGGGAAGCGGTGTGGTTCTACGGTAGTTATCCCGCCCTTGAGCTGCACAAATAGGTTCTTGAGAGGACGTCGATGAGGTGTCTCTCTTTCTTGCGACAGACTTCTCTCTCAAGGCCATCTCTTGTATTAGCTTCTCTTTCATTTCTTACGGAGCTAAGTTGTCTCTTTGTAGCTTCTCAACCTCTTGTGCCAATGCGGCACCGTTAGCTGAGCTCTCACTGTCTTCGGAATCATCTTCTTCTTGAATGTCCGGCAACTTGCCCGGATCCAATTGGTCTTGGTTGCTTCTACTTCCGCGGTCGCCTTGCTCGAATGCGGTGATTGCTCGATCCGGAGGTGTGTTGAATGCGAAGTCGATCTATAGTCTGTGCTCTTGTTTGTCAAAGTAGTCCCCGACGGTCCGATCGACGGCTCTCAAAGTGGTTGAGCGGCCTCCGAAGTCCTCGTGGTTCGGTCATCGCGAGCTTGTACTTCGAGCTCACGCACGGTGGGCGCCAATATTGGTGTGCTAAGCGTCGTGGGACAAGTGCGATTAGCCCACCGAACACAACAAACACAATACTACAGGAACGATGGAAAAAGTGACGAGGTAACAACTCTTAATAGTGAAGTTAACTCAAAGATTACATATGTGTTTTGAGGTGACCCTTGGTCTCATTTTATAGTCATGGGGAATCACAACTTTACATGACCATTTTACCCTCGGCCGATCGCCCCGGTAACCCTAGGTCGGTTCCAAGGGCATTTCGGTCTTCGCGCTTGCCATGTCAAGCTCCGTGTCGACTAAGCGCTCGGCCGGAAGCGTCGCCGGGCGAAGTCCCGCCGGGTTGCTTCGCCCCTCACGGTCGCTTCGCCTCGTGCTACTCCATGCCTTGGTCGCGTCGCGCCCCTACTTCGTTGGGCGCGTGGCTTGGCTCTCTGCACGCTTTAGCAAAAAACCAAGTTAGCATTAGAGTCAAAAAGGAGGGGTGTGAACTCCCCACGAGGTGGGCTCCGGTTCGAGCCCCCAATAGTGGTCAAAAGGTATGGGTAGTTCGTGTATTATAGAGAATCGAGTTGAAATTTAAGTACCCAAACTTTTTGGGTATCTAAAAAATCATCACTATTTCGGATATTGATTTTATAATACCGAAGTTCAAAAAAACCGAACTAACCGAACCGAAAGTTTGGGTAGAACCGAACGCCTGAGCCTACACCTACGAGAGCGGCTAGGACATCTGCACCATAGGCCATAGCCAACTCCTACCGGCACGAACTCAAAACTCAAGAAAGATCTCCTAAAATATAGGTAGTAAAACATGGAGACATTCAATTAGTAAAGGAAACAAAGTAGGCGGAATCTACCGTTCTTACTATCAAACCACCGGATAAGAATATTATTTTACATCTCGGTATAAATTAATAGCACACATGAAAATTAAGCAGGGCATCTTGTCCTACAAATTTATACTACAATTATGTTCATTAATGCAACCTAACCCATAAATTTCGCTTAAGAAAGAACATGTGCCTAAATAAATTAGGACTTAGAGTGGTTAATGATTAAAGCACATATTTAGCGACTACTACAATATAAAATGCGAGATCGAGATGTATAGGCTCAAGATCCTCTCTTTCACTACTCATCCAAGTGTAAGATCCAAGAATGTACAAAAAAACAAACAAAACAAAACATTAAACAATTGATCCAATAAGCTGGCCATAGTACAAGACATTTAGCTAAGAACCAGCCATTTCCGAGTTTGAATCATGATCAAATCAAAAGCATGGAAGCACCGATGCCTCACACCTCTATTGGCACACAACCTTGGCACCGAAGCCTGAAAGGCACCTATATCAAAATTGCTAAACCATGACACCCCCCTCCCCCCCCCCCACACACACACACACATACACACAAGACTAAATAACTTATATCCCACGTCTTATTTGTCCCTGACTATACTAAGTTCCACTTCAGACCAGAAACTTACAATTCCTTACATATGCAGTTACCCACGTCACCCGATTAACCCATTCTGTTAGGATGTATTTGGTTTCGGGACAAGACGGAACCATCCCAATTTTTAGAGACGGGTCCGTCCTAGCTGGCGTTTGATTAGAGGGATGGGATGATCCCTGTTTCTTGTTTGTTACGAGGGATGAAGAGGGATGGGAATGGATGGCGTTTCCAGTCTGTTAGTTTACATCTGCGTCCATTGAAGCATTTTGTCGAAGATCTGGTTTGCATCTGCGTCCATTGAAGCCAAGACGTTGTTAGTTTCTCAAATAGCTACAGCCACCGTGGAGCTTTAGAGACACGCCAGCGAGCTCTTGTGATGCCTCCGTGAGCTGCTACAACACACGCCACCAGCCAAAAAGAGCTTGCGCACGCTGATGTGCCACGAGCTCCAACCGTTGACGAAACTCCGAGCTCCAGAGCAATACCATCGGAGCTTGTCGCATGGTCGTCGCGGCCTCGTCGTAACGCGCTCTGTGTCCGGCCTCATCGTCCTTGACGCACTGTTCTTGTCGTCTGGGAGGGATGCGACTGGAGTGTTGGTCGCCTCCCCATGGGAGGGATGAGGCTTGGCTGACATTGTGTTGGCGACTTGGTGCCCTCGCTGGTCACGGCGGCAGCAGCAGAGAGGCAGCAACACGCGTGGTGAGGAGGAAGGGAGACGACGGAGGTCACGCCGTCGAAGTGGGATGGATTGGTTCGCTCGTTTTCTTGGCCAAGCGATCCCGCATGTAAGCCGAATATTCACATGTGGGATCGTTCCGACCCTTCTCGCCTCCGAGACAAACACGTGCCAATTGGATTCTTACCACCTTTAGTGGTGGCATCTTAAAAATAACCAGCGCAACTTAGAAATGTTATCCTTGAGTAGCTTCTACGTCTCTCCCACACCACATTTAGCATTATCTCCTTTTTCTTTATTTTTTAATGGAAAACAAGGTTGGATTGACTCTTTTGCTCCTATGGCATCTGTCAACGTTCCGTTGCACGCCTGTTACAGGAGAAAACAAAAATAAAATATTTCATTTATTCATAATTTGAAAAATTGCAAATAAATCTTAGAAATCAGGAAAAATGTTTAAAATTGAAAAAAGTTCAAAATTCATTTATCTGTAAACCAAAAAATTTTGCATGACCTTTCAATATGCATATAAATGCAACAATATAGTACACATCATATACACAGATTGTCTCAAACATAGTCTCAAGCAAATAAGAATTTCTCAAACATAGTCTCAAGCAAACAGATTGTCTCAAACATAGTCTCAAGCATACAAAGTGTCTCACATGTTGTCTAAAGGATACAAATTTGTTCACATTACATAAAAGTTTAGCTACAAATAAGATGAGCACTTTTTCATTTGGAGACCGAGTCACCTCCTTCATCGAGAAGGACTAGCAACTGTTTAGCTGAAATGCTTGAGCTAGAGGCACCATCTCCATGCACCAAACCAACAAGCCTTCTAGTGATTGAACCTGATGAAATGTTTTCAGCTGATACTACCTTCGGTTTTTTGGGTTTTCTCTTTTGTTGAGGCCCCCTCTTCCTACATGTAGATGAAAAGATTTTTAAACAATGACGGAATGTTGACGAGATGCCATAGGGGCAAAAGAGTCAATCCAACATTGTTTTCCATTAAAAATTAAAGAAAAGAGGAGATAATGCTGAAGTGGTGTGGGAGAGGCGTAGAAGCTACTCAAGGGTGGTATTCCTAAGCTGCGCTGGTTACGTGTCTTATTTTTAAGATCCCACCACTAAGGGGTGGTAAGAATCCAATTGGTCCGACAAACGCACATAAAATCGGGACGGGACCGTCCCGTTCCGTTCCGCCCCACCAACCAAACACAACCTTAGGTTTCTCCCGTAGTCCCCCATCCACAACATTAGCTAAATTTGGAATGCCCAAAATACCCTTTGTTTTTCTCTATTTCACTTTATTCCAGTAACTGTGTGCGACCTGCAAGGAATTTTTTTTTCTATTTTGACCCTATCAAAAAGTTCAAAAATGGCCTCTTCCCAACTTAAATTTTGAGAATCTAGCCTTTTATGTCAGTTCAATCTGAATTGTGTGACACATTAATATGATCATGCTAATTAGTTTGGTGTGACCAAATGACACATAGGAAAATAAGCTTAACATATAAGGAAAATAAGGATTAACTAAAGTCACATTTGGTCGTATATAAAATAGTTTGGCGTGATCAAATGACACGTAAAAAATAAACTTGACATATAAGGATTAACTAAACTCCTGACGCCGCCGTCTAATCTGAAGATTCCCGCGAATCTAGCCACCACTCTTCCCCTGTTCTGCTCGGCCCAGCGACACGACGCTGCTCCGCTGCTTGGAGTGATGGCTTGCTGCCTCCACTAGTAGTGAGTAGAGAGAGAGCTTACCTTTGTTTGACGAGCAAATTCCTTGTGCACTAGTAGTGAGCAGGAGAGAGAGCTTACCTTTGTTTGACGAGCAAATTTCTTGTGTGCAATCAAAATTGTACCCTCTTTCTTCTATGCAACAAAATTTACTAAAATTCCTTTTGTGCCATCAAAATTTCCCATGCCTTATGTGCCACAACCGTTAGTTGAGCCATGTAACAACGGTAAATGCAAGGTAAAAAGACGACAATACCCCTGGACTCAAACATGAAAATCTGTCTTGTGTCGAGTCTTAAACTCGGCACTAGTACTACTCGGTCCCTCACGAACGTGGAATTCGATGGTGCAACACACAGAATACACAGGAACACGCGATTTTAGACAGGTTCGGGCCCCTCGAATCGAGAGTAATACCCTACGTCCCGTATGTTATGTATTGCCTTTAGCGATTTGCTAATTGCAAGATGTCGGAGAGTTTTCGGGGGGTCCTCGCCCCGCCTTATATGTCCGGGGGAGCTAGGGTTACAATCGAGTCCTAGCCGATTACATGAATTACATATATGGAATTTTATCTCCGACTTTCTTTATTGATCCGAGTCCTAATCGGACTACAAATTGTTCTATAACTTGCTTCTCACGTCATTGTATACCGGTCTTAGTATCCGCCTTGTTTCCATACCGGTCTACAGGATCTTCTATTATCCCAGCATCGGTGACCGATCCGTTGCCTTTCGCCATTATCTCGTATCTTCTTTGATTTGCCACCATGTCTTTGCGTATCCATTTCTTCATCATCTCGTATACCCATAAGGCAAGTATACGACAGACAGCTCCCGAGTAATTTTTGATTTAACCTTGAATAAAACTAACCGAGTCTTCTGCTCGTTAGTCTTTATTCATGGTAAAATTAAAAAGAACTCCAATCTGCTGCAAACTTGTTCTTTTTTCTTCATAAGTGTTTTAACAAGAAGCCCGAAAAAATTATTGTTTTTCACCTTTTATATCACTTAATTAGGTAGTCGTAGCTTATTCTTCTCACGGTGCGCCGACTAGACGCACCCAATTGGGTATAGCCCCGACTCTTAGATCATTTGAACTCCTTTCAAATAATGCAAGAGTGCACTAGTTGATT
Source organism: Chloris gayana (assembly GCA_031894775.1). NCBI lineage: Eukaryota > Viridiplantae > Streptophyta > Magnoliopsida > Poales > Poaceae > Chloris > Chloris gayana. The sequence continues at coordinate 13,778 of JAUNZO010000880.1, read as the reverse complement.
CTTCATTATTTCCTTCAATATCCAATTGCTACAGATTGCTTCTTTCAAATTCCATCATTTTCCACTTCCCGAGATTTTCGCAGACCGCTCTTGAACACGGTGCACCGGTCAGGTGCACCTAATTAGGTATAGCCCCGACTCTTGTATCATTTGAGGATCACAAATAATGCAAGAGTCTTTCTTGAGAGACTATGCTTGGTTATTTTCCACTAAATCACATCCCTCTCAAGCAATTTTTGCTAAGAACATATTTTCCGGACCGGTCATATCGGCTATAATTTCTTATCCTCTCGTATGTTTTTACCAATTTCACATAACAGACCGCCTAAATCATCCTGGACTTATAATTCGCTTATCAAAATTTCACTAAAAACCACAATTCGGTTGATCGGACCAGTCTATCCCTTATATTCTCACGACGACTCGAGTCTCCAAAGCCTATAATCAGCTGGATGATTAATACCCATAGCCTAAGGCATCCATTATCACCGAGTGATATAAAATCTAACTCTCTCATACTCGCTGAATCACAAAATTCTGCATGGCTTTAACTTTTATCTGAAAATTTCTATTTTTCGGACCGCTTTTTCTTTCATAAAAGCACGATGGCTTATTCTTATGACCGTTAAGTCATAATTAACGCAGAATAACGGATCATTAACTTCCTTATGGCCGTTAGGTCATAATTGCACGATTACGACATTCCTCGGGCCTCTTAAAAAGGCCCAATAACTTTTCAGCCCCGGGCCCATCCCAGTGTCTATAAAAGAAAACAAAAAGTCGACCTAGGTCAACCCTACTCCCGAAGCTCTCATACGCGCCCACCATTCGCTCTTGTTCCGTTGCGCTTTCCTTCCTCATTAACCAATTCAAAGCTTTCTTTTTCCATCTCTCAAGATGGGCAAGAAGAAATCCATCGTTGTTCCCTCATCTTCTTCCTCTCGTTCCTCGCGATCGGCTTCCATTTGGAGTTCAAGACCTTGGTCCCAGCAAGGTTACGGAATCCTCCCCGAATGAAGCGATTAAGGATGGGTATCTTCCTCCTCAACCCATCTTAAACCGGAGTGTCCCTTCCCCGACCCAAATTCCCTGGGGTATAGATGAATCTCAGCAGCTAGTCTTTAAAGCCTTTTTTCTTCGTGGCCTCGATCTCCCATGTCTGTTCTTTCTTTAGAGGACTTCTTTTCTTCTATGGATGGGAGTTAGTGAACCTTAACCCTAACTCCATCCTTCGATTGTCTTTTTTATTCATTTATGCGAAGCTTTCCTTGGAGTTCTCCCCCACTTCAAGTCTGTTTCAATATCTATTCCAAATTCGCCCACTCCCATCGTCGGACCGTCGAGCTGCAGTTGGCGGTGTGGGAATCCGATCGTTGCAGCGCGGATGAATATTTCTCTTTATCCTTGAATAATAACATAGCTCACTCGGAAAAAAGGCTGGTTCTTCCGTGACAATCCTCAACCATCTCTCCTCGCTTTCAATGCTAAGGTAGCCAAGAATTTCCCCACCGCTGAAACCAGGAAAAAACTCAAAGAGGACGATGAAGTTCTTGCACTCCTCGCCTGCATCGGATATTTGAAGAATGTCAAAGGCGTAACCGTCGAGACAATTCTCCGGAGCTTCATAGTGCGGGCGTCCAACCACTCAAGAGGCAAGAACACCCCGCTTGGCTTTTCAATGAAGACACCGCCATGCCCTTGGATGGAACTTCCCTCCCCAACAAGGATCGGCTAGAAGTTCGCATTAAACGAGATGCTTGCAGCCAAACCCGGACACTGTCCGGATGTACAAGAGTGGCATTGGCTTTCAGCTCATGCAATCCCAGTGATGCCGTAAGTAGCTCTTCCTATTTTTTAAATCTTTATTTCTTATTGCCATCATTTACTTATAAAGACTCAATCTCTATAATTGCGAGAAAATGGACAATTACGAAGTCATCCCCCTCTTCCTCCTAATGATACTTGGGGAGAGGACTACGCCAATAATGCCGCTCCACTTGCTTGTTCAAGCCGGTCCGACTCAAAGATCCACAGACCGGTCTTTCCCTTTACCTCCAAGCTTAGCCCCAAAAATCACAAAATCTAGGACCGTAGTTCAAGCTCCTAGTACAAGAAAACGTACTACTTCCTTGACCATCGGCGGACCTGCTTGCTCCTCCTGCTGCTTACGGCGATACTCGCTCGAAGGCACAAAGACTTGAAGACCGTCGGCGAGAAGAAGATGCCGTCGAAAGGGATCGCCAAGCAGCTACGGCCATCCTCGAAGCTTCTTTGGGGAAAACTCAAGGCACTTCCGCCTCGGTTGATCCTTTGTCGAAAGTCCCCAAACGGTCCCGGTATGGTCACCGGACCGGTCCTATTGATGTTGGGGATGCAGCTCCAACTCCGCAAGCCAATCCGAGCGGAGAAAAGAGCTGCGGATAGCGGTGGTGGAGTTTCCCAAGGCCCACCCAAAAAGGTCAAAACCTCCACCGGCTTCAAAAAGCCTCCACGTAAGTTTTACGGATTATTACTTTGTTTTTCGAATTATTCCATCTGTCAAAAACTCCTTAGGTTCCGAAGCTCCTCGCTCTAATCTAATTAATGTCGCTTTTTCTTACAGGATTCCTTCTAGCTTCCAAGCTAGCATAGCCAGCTTTACGAGAACCAAATCTTCCTCAAAGGCTCCTCCCAGCGATGTTCTCGCTTCTTCCCCGGATGTGCCACGGACCGGTTCCACTCTTGGCGCCTCCACCACCACTCTTACCACTTCAAATGTAGAAGCTCAAAGTGCGACTCTCGCAAAGGAATTCCCTGTCGCCTCAAGCTTAGAAGTTGAAAAGCAAACCTCCAATGTTGAAAGCTCCTCTTCGACAACCCTCTTCCCCAAGCCACCTTATTTCAAATCCCTCCGGAGCTCTCATTGGGACCGATCCGGACGGAAGAAATCCCTCGCCGGGCCAGGGCAACTCGTAAATTTCCGGAGAACCCAAACTAGCCAAAATAGTGGTCGGGGAAGTAAAGGTGAACAGTTCTAGTGGAGCTAGGACTTTTACCGCAACGGCTCAATGGGACGCCCTCCAAGAAGAAAAGGCCTTGAAGAATTTCTCGAGAATCGGCCAAGTATATCTCTATCTTTTGATAATTTCTCCAAGGAACTTCCCTTTAATCTTCAAATTTCTTACTCTCTTTTTCTTTTAGGTCCTTCGAAAAGCTACGAGGCCAAGACTGCTATTATCACTCGCTTGCCGGAAGAACTCAACACTAATCAAGAACGATTGGGTGAGCTAGAAATTCGGACGGCCGATCTAAAGGCCAAGGAAAACGACCTCCGGAGGAGAGAGGCCGGTCTGCAGGACACCCATCGCATGATGGAAGAACGCCGGCAAGAAATCATCAAGCTCCGCCAAATTAATCAAAGTAACATTCTCAATTTGCCTTGAATCTGTTGGATGAGAGCTAGAAGCTTCACCACTAGACCACAATTGTCCTTCTAATTAATCCCATCTTTGATTTCAGCGCTTGAGAGTCTTATTGCTGCCCATAAGAAAGGCTGAGGAGGTCCTTATGGAAAAAACAACAGCTCAAGAACGAGACCTGGAAGAAGGCTCTCGTATCGAAGAGCAACGAGCGGCACGGATTGGAGAACTTGAAGGCGAGCTCACTGCTAAAGATAGCATACTAGCTCAAGCACTTCGCTCCAACAAGATGCTAGAGAGCGAGAACGCTCGCTTGAAAGCTGAAGCCGATCGAAGCATTAGAAGCGACGAAATCAGCTCAAGCGGACAAAGAGAAGGCCTTGAAGAGCGCCCAAAAGCTGAAAGAATCCAATGTAAACATCAAGGGCAGATTCGGAAGCGAGTGAAATCGGGCACGGGCGTAAGTCCCATTTTTCTTGATTATTCTTATGTTATCTCTTGAACATACCGGTCTTCGACAATACCCAGTCTTAAATTTACACTTGTTGTTTCGGAACTTACTGCGAGCACAATTCGCACTCTGGAATACCTCAATGGCGGTGAAACTATTGATCCCAACGAGATAGACCTCGAATCCGCCATCCGGGCAATCCCGAGAAGGATCGAGAGAGCACTCAAGGCTGGTCGCTGCTTCGGGAGGGGGACATATCGCCGCCATAATCCAATCTTGGACTCCGGTGGATGTTTGCGACTTCAATTTCATCCGGGATGGTGCCCACCCCGATACCATCGAAGACCAGGTTCAATGAGTGAGGAACTCACTCATTGGTACCGTTTCCGAATTGGTGGAAGATGTTCTAGTTGATCCATCGGGCATCCTCTCGAATGTAGCACAAGCAGCTTTTGCCCTAGATCAAGATGCTCGAGAATGCTGCAACTGCCGCCGGACGGACAATAGAAGATGCCTTCGAAGATCTTGACGAGAGATTTAATCGTAACTTCTTCGATTCCGAAGAAACGCTTGGATGATAGGCTCGAAGGAAATCCCAAGACTGGTGATACCGGCACTTCAAGCGGTCCTGCTTAGAAAGCTTTGTAATAGGGCCATTTTGAAATTGAACATCTTGTCCATTACATTGTTTGCTTATAAATATCAGTCACTTTTTCTTGTTTTATGAATACTTGGTTTCACCATTATGCTTACTAACTTATTTGCTCAAGATATGATATAGCATGAGCAAAAAAGTTAGTTTGTAAGATTTTCCAAACTGTTCTTAATACAACGGTTTACCAATCGAGTATTCATAAAAAAGAATGCTATACTTTATCTTTTCCTGAATATACCAGTCTTAAACACAAGCTTATAATTTCGATGATTGCTTTTATCACAACAATCCATCAACTAAATGATCGGTCTTATTATTCAAGAATAGCGGCATATCACGATCGCTCTTACCATAGCAGAATAACAAAATATCACGAGACTACTCTTTATCATAGCAGCCCTGACTCAATAATTTAATTCACAATTAAAGTATGGAGACACAAAAAACAAACACATCATTATTAGATAAAATTACTTTATTATAATAAGAAAAACTTTACAATAAATACTCTTTAAGTATAAAAGCGACGAAGTTGATCAATATTCCAAGAATTTGGAATTTCTTCCTCTTCCAAGGTCATAAGCCTATAAGCCCCTGGTCTGGATACCGATTTAACCAAAAAAGGTCCTTCCCGGATTGGTGACAACTTATGACTGTTCTTGTTAGATTGAATCTTCCGCAAAACCAAATCTCCGATTTGAAATTCCCGCATGCGAACATTACGATCATGATAACGACGCAATCCTTCTTGATATTTAACGGCTTGAATCGGAGCTTGATCTCTCAATTCTTCCGCAACAATCGGTTCAACTTCGACGTTGATCATCATATTTTTCTTCATCATAATACTCGAACCCGAGCTGACACCATATTCACCTCGAGTAGGTAACATGGCTTCGGATCCATATACCAAAGAAAAAGAGATTGTCCCGTAGCTCGCTAACATTAGTGCGCAAACCCCGAGCACCCGGGGCAATTCCTCAACCTATTTTCCCGCATAAGGCTTCAATCGATCAAAAATTCTCGGTTTAAGACCGGTCAAAATCATTCCATTAGCTCGTTCCACTTGTCCATTGCTCTGCTGGTGTGCCACCGACGCATATTGTACCTTGATCCCTAAGCTCTCGAGCATAATCTTTGAAAAACTCTGAAGTGAATTGAGGCCCATTATCAGTAATAATCTGTATGGAACCCCAAAACGCACAAAAATGTTCTGCAAAAACTTGATTGCACGGGCTGTAGTCGTGCTTGGTAGCTGCTTCGACCTCGATCCACTTGAAAAACTTGTCTCTTGCCACAAAAATATGTGTGAATCCTCCTGGTGCCCGCTTAAAAGGTCCCACTATATCCAGCCCCTAAGTAGAAAAAGGCCAGGTCATTGGAATTAATTGCAACTCCTGAGCCGGAGTATGAGGTTGTCTTGCAAAAAATTGGCATCCTTGACAATTCTTAACCACTCTATGCGCATCATCCATCGTCGTAGGCCAATAAAACCCCTGTCTCGAATATCTTCCCAACCAATGTCTTCGAAGAAGCATGGTTTCCACAAATCCCCTTGTGTATGTCTTCAAGCAATTGAATACCATCGAAAACGATACACATTTCATCAAGATATTAGCTCCACGCTTATATAATTCTCCTTCAAGAATCAAATAATTGCGGGCTCGAACTTCCAATCTTTGCTTTTCCACCTTATCCTTTGGTGTTTTGCCGGATTGCAAATAGTCAAGATACGGAGTATGCCAATCGGAATCAATAATCATAACATCCAATGGCTGAATATCACCGGTATTGAACCCGCCTTCTGTCTTTCCCGGCAAACCCGTACTACCGGATCGGTTCTTTAAGACCGCTTTTTCCTCCGACTTTCCGAAACCGCCTTATCTTCAATTTCTGTAATGATAACCTTGGGCTCCATCTTTATAGATGGTTTATCCAACACATGAAGAAAAACGCCAGGAGGAACCGCACTGTCGCGAAGATCCCGATCTAGCCAACTCATCCGTGACAGAATTATTTCCGCGCAGTATATGAGAAAATCGTAAACCATCAAATTTGTCTTCAAGTTTCCGAACCTCTTGACGATAAGCAATCATATGATTATCATGAGCATCCCATACCTTGTTAACTTGGCTGATCACTAACATCGAATCACCATAGATATCCAATCGTCGAACGCCCAACGAAACGGCTACTGCGAGCCCATGAAGCAAAGCTTCATACTACGTTGTATTGTTTGAAGCTCGAAAATGCATTTGCAACACATATCCGAGCGGTTCCTTTTGTGGAGTGAGAAGGACCACGCCAGCCCCGCGCTCGAAAGCTGCGGGGACCCATCAAAGAACATCTCCCAATACTCCAATGCTTGAATCTCCCGCGGCACTTGTGTTTCCAGCCACTCTGTTATAAAGTCGGCTAATGCTTGTTCCTTAATAGCCGTCCGCGAAGAGAACGTAATTTCATACTGGCCAAGTTCTATAGCCCGTTTAGCAACTTGACCAATCGCTTCCGGTTGCGAACAATATCTCCAATGGCAAACCTGGTCTTAACCTCAATAGGATGCGCTTGAAAATAATGCTTTAGCTTCCGAGAAGTTATCACTACGAGCATATATTAACTTCGCGAGTTCGAGATACCTTATCTTAGACTCGGTAAGAACTTCACTTACAAAATAGACCGGATGTTGCACCAATTGCAGGTGTCCTTCTTCCTTCCTATCAACCGCGGAACCGTGCTCACCACATGGGTTGTTGCGAGAGATATATAAGCTGAATAACCTCATCGAGCTCCGACGGGACCAACACCGAGAGGGTTACTTGAGATACTCTTTAAGTTGATCAAGTGCGGCTTGCGCTTCACTAGTCCACTCAAACTTATCTTGTTTTTTGAGCAACTTAAAGAACGGAAGTCCTCGTACTCCCGGTCTTGAGATGAAACGACTAAGAGCCGCCATACTTGCCCGTCGACTTCGGACATCCTTCAAACAACTCGGGGTTGCATGTTAACAATCGTCTGAATTTTTTCTGGATTGGCTTCAATACCTCTCCATGATACCAAATAACCCGGTAATTTCCCGGAGCGAACTCCGAAGACACACTTTCCGGGTTTAACTTCATGGAAAAGTTCCGTAGATTACTAAAGGTCTCCGCCAGGTCGGAGAGCGGATCTTCGATTTTCGAGACTTGACCACTATATCATCAACATAAGCTTCGCGTTCCTTCCTAATTGCGAATCCAAACAACGTTGTATGCCGCGCCGATACGTAGCTCCAGCATTTTTCAATCCAAACGGCATAGTCGTGTAGCGAGTATGCTCCAAAGGGGGTGATAAACGCGGTTTTTATCTGATCCTCAACTCTTAACGGTATTTGATGATACCCTGAATAAGCATCAAGGAAACTAAGACGCTCGCAGCCGACGATCGAATCAACAACTTGGTCGATTCGAGGCAGCGCGAAAGGGTCTTTGGGACAAGCTTTGTTGAGATCAGTATAATCAACGCACATTCTTAATTCTTTAGTATTCTTTTTTGGTACAAGCACTTGGATTGGTAAGCCATTCTGGATGATACACCTCCCTAATGAACTTAGCTGCTAACAACCTAGTTATCTCTTTCTTGATAGCTTCCTTGCGGTCTTGAGCAAACCTCCGGAGCTTCTGTTTCACTAGCTTTACATCGGGACGCACCAACGGTTCGTGCACAATCTTCTCCCTAGGAACACCCGGCATGTCGGAAGGCTGCCATGCGAAGATATCCCTATTTTTCCGGAGGAAAAGAATGAGCGCGCTTTCTTATTTATCCCCCAAGTCAGCCCCTATATGGGTGACCTTGGAGGGGTCCGACTCATCAAGGCTGGACAGTCTTGGAAACCACCATATCAGCCTTCAATTTCTCCTTTGCAATCTTTTTGACCGGGACTTCATCCTCTATTCTTGCCTGAACTTCCAAAGCTTCAGCTGCTTCCCTGATTTCTCGACGTTCAACTTCCGAATTAGCTCTGAGATGCCAATTCAGTGCTTGTGCACCTCACAAGCATAGGCGGTCTTGATATCACCTCGGAACGACAGGACCCCATTTGGCCCAGGCATCTTCAACATCAAATACTGATAATTTGGGATGGCCATAAATTTTGCCGAGCTGGTCTTCCGAGGATAGCATGATATGCTTGAGTCTATGTCGACCACACGAAAGATGATATTCTCCCTTCTATAGTTTTCCTTCGTCCCAAAAGTCACTAGCAGAGAGATCTGCCCTAAAGGGTAACTATTCCGCCCAGGTATTATACCATGGAACGGAGAAACACTGCGCTCTAAATCAGCCACGGTCGAGGCCAAGCTCGGGCGAGTCTTAGCAAACAAAATATCCAAGCGAGCTTCCTCCGTCAATGAAAGTTCTCTTCGATCGCACCTTCGAACAATAGGGGCAAGGATGAGTGGATACTTTCCGGCTTTTGGTAGTACCTCCGGATGATCGGCCCTGCTAAATGTAATAGGGACCTCGGACCACCGAAGATATTCAGGAGTTGCGGGAGCAACGACATTAACCTCCCGGAACGACAATTTTTGCTTCCGCTTCGACTCATATGTGTCCGGGCCTCCATAGATCATATTCACCTCTCGGGCTGGTTCCTGAAAGCCTTCATCATCCTCATTGTCTTCGCGGTACTTATCCTTGCCCTTGTCATCCTTCCGATTCCTGTAGGCGGCCGAGGCGCGACCTTTAAGGCAAATTGAGCAAATGGCCTCAACAGGAAGCACTCTTTAGCTTTATGATTCCCATTATGAATCATACAAGGGCCATTCGGAAGTGTTTCAAACGACAATCGTTCTCTTGGACCTCTCTTAGGGGTGCCGGCCGATCTCCTCCATCGAGTCGGTCAACAGCTGCAACAAAGTGATCAGCCTTGCGCTTCTTGTCGTTTCTAGATCCGGACCGGTTGCCTTGGTCATGCTTCGGCTCCTTCCCTTTGTTCCCGCGCAGATTGACTACATTTGACTCTCCAGCAGCGTAATCATCTCGCTATCTTGAAGCACTCTGACGCCGTCATGGTGAGGTTTCGATTTCGTCTCCCAATCTTGTGAACCAATGCTTCACTTCGGACACCAGCTTGAAATGCAACAATCACTTACCGATCGGGAACATTGGGGATTAAGGCCTTCTTATTGCGAGAATCGCTCGATGAAATCGGTGAGGGTCTCGTCGGGCTTCGCTTCGACCTATTGAGGTCGAAGTAGTTCCCTGGCTTCTCACAAGTCGTCCGGAAGTTTTCTACGAACTTTTTGGTGAGGTCTCCCCACGAAGAAATAGATTTCTCGGGCAGGGATTGCAACCATAAGCGTCCAGCCTGCTCTATGCACATCGGTAGATAATTAGCTAGCACGAACGTGTCTCCTCCTGCTGACCGAATAGCCGTGGTGTACGTGCGGAGCCATTCGGCGGAGGTGCTTTGCCATCATACTTGTCAATGGCCTCGGGCTTAAATCCCCGGGGTATTTGCGAGATGCGTAAATCTCGCGTAAAAGCGCGAATTACGGAATATTCATCATCTTCCGGACCAGTCCGGACCGGTGACGGAGATCGACGGCTAGGGCGATGTCGGTAATTACGATCCCCGTCATCGTCGGAATAGTCGTACTAACGGTCGTCCTGGTATCTATCTCCCGAGCCGCCTTGTCCATCATTATTCGCCGGCTCCGCGTGCCGTGAAGGAGGCGGAGACGGAGGTGGAGGCGCCGCTTGACGATCATTGTTCGCTGGTTCTTCATGTTGCGATAGAGGCGGAGGTGGAGGTGCAGCTTGACGATCATTGTCCGCGCGCCGGGTTCGAGCATCTCTGTCTCGGTTGTCTCGTCCTCTTCGGTCTCTAGTGTCACGGCGTCGTCCATCTCGATGAGCATGCCTACTACCATGCCCTCGATGATCGTTGCGCGGATAATTTGCGTTGGCGGGTGGCGCCGAAGCTGCCGGCCCGTGGCGCGGGAATTGTGTAGACGCGGCCGAGGTGCGGCAAGATCCCGAGGACGATCATCCACATGACCGGTCCGTCGTCTCTCATCTTCCTCATGTCTCGTTCGCTCCTCCACTCTTTCGCATGGCGATCAATCGGCACGTTCCGAGCATCCCGGTTACCGTTGAGCGGTACACGCAAATCTTGGTTGGGAGCTCGTTCATGTGCATCTGCAATCGGGTACCGGGGTCCTAGCCTTCCTCCGGAAGAAGCTCCGTCGGACCGGGCCCTTGTCGGTCGTTCCGAATGGGAACGCGAGCGACTAGAAGATTCCGCTCAATCATGGACGAGCTGGTTTGTTTGCAGAGCCGCCGCATCAACCAAATTCAGCGCGCGGCGCAATCTCGGCGTAGCATTGAGTACTTCTTCGGTATTGTTTCAAGAATCTGTTTCACTCCTACAATATTGTGGACCGGCGATGTGAAGACCCGAGCGCCATTCATCTCTACTTCCATGGAACTTAAATCCAAAGCTCTGCTGGAAGATCGATGGCGTTTCCACCGCGACATCCTCGTCGGTTGTTGTATCCTGGAGATTCGTCCGGGTCTCCGGACCGGTCCAGTAGCGGGCCCGTGGTCGGGGAGCGGTCGCGAGGACGCTTCCTCTAGCTAAAGCGAGTAACACTTGCGCGCGGATCCGCGGCTGAAGGTGGCGGAAGTTGTTCATCTTTATTTGCCTCTTACGCTTCACGACGATCGCGTTCGGCTTCGGCTCTCGCCATCCTTGCTGCTTCTTCGGCAGCTTCCTCGAGAGTGAGTTGTCGGATAACCGGTCCTGTCATGAACATTTGGAAGAAGACTGGAGCGTCTTCCCGGAATCAATATCCAGCTCGGGAAAACAGCTTTGCGCCGCAGCCGGGCACCGTTCCGAGGCATAAGCGTAGGGAGCTCGATGTTTCGCGCTAAAGCTGCGTCGGACCCGCTAAGTCCTGAATCGGAGGTATCAACCGTGGCAGGTGATCGCGCTTTAGAAGCAGCGGCCTGGCAACGAGTCGGATTCATCAAAGACAATTTCCCGTCCGAGTCGGCTTCAAAGTCGAGGGACCCGAAGCGAATCTTGAAGCCGGGCTCGAAGTCGACGACAAACAAAGTGGCCATCGAACTCGCTAGGAACTCGCCGGGACCCCTACCGGCGCGCCAAATGTCGAGTCTTAAACTCGGTACTAGTACTACCCGGTCCCTCACGAGCGTGGAATTCGATGGTGCAACACACGGAACACACAAGAACACGCGATTTTAGACGAGGTTCGGGCCCTCGAATCGAGAGTAATACCCTACGTCCTGTATGTTATGTATTGCCTTTAGCGATTTGCTAATTGCGAGATGTCGAGAGAGTTTTCGGGGGGTCCCCGCCCGCCTTATATGTCCGAGAGAGCTAGGGTTACAATCGAGTCCTAACCGATTACATGAATTACATATATGGAATTTTATCTCCGACTTTCTTTATTGATCCGGAGTTCTAATCGGACTACAAATTGTTCTATAACTTGCTTCTCACGTCATTGTATACCGGTCTTAGTATCCGCCTTGTTTCCATACCGGTCTACAGGATCTTCTATTATCCCGATCGGTCGAAGACCGTCTGCCTTTCGCCATTATCTCGTATCTTCTTTGATTTGCTACCATGTCTTTGCGTATCCATTTCTTCATCATCTCGTATACCCATAAGGCAAGTATACGACATCTTGCATAGGTTCCTTTTATTGACGCTCATAGGCAAATGGAAATCACTTATATTTTTTAATAGAAAATTATATTTACGTGCATATAGTTGAGAAATTTAACCACAATCACGAGTGCACATAATTCACTTAATAATGGTAGTAAATTACTTGGACTTAATAATGCCACAAAATTCGTGCTGTCTGTCTTCCTCCGTGCTGCAGCCGCGCTTGGCTCCTTCCTTGGCCGCAATCTCTTTGTTCTCCAGCGATGGCAACTCGGAGCTCCCCTCCATACTCTGTTGTTTCCCCAATTTCGACCGGTCTCGATCGGACATGGTTTCCTGAACCGAGGAAGCAAGAGGCTTCTCTCTCCCTCTAGCCTCGATCAATTTGCCATACGTCAAGAGGTATACTCTCCCTTACTAAATATATTGTTGTCACTATTGACTTTTTGTAATGTTGATCATTCGTCTTATTCAAAAAAATTCTTAAAATACAAAAAGTTATATGCTATATTTCAATTTTTTTTAGTGATAAAACATATTACAACAAAATATATGATATTTCTTAAATTTTTTCTGAATAAGACAAATGATCAAACGCAATAAAAAAAAGTCAACGACGACAACAATTTAGTAAATGAGTAGTAGTAATTATTGGGCCGTATTTAGCCCAGAAACACAACAAATTGAAGCCCGGATGTGCAGCAGTTTCTCAACAGCTAAAATAAATTGTAGCCCAGACAGCCCAGCCAACTCAATTGCACACAACTCACATAAAGCAGAGTCGGCGATGGCGATGGCGGCTGGCCCTGTTACTCGTAGGGAGAATTGTATTTTTAACACACTTAAGGAGAGGCATCCCTACAATGCTACACTTAAACGCAGCGTCCCAAAAATGACACACCTAAGTGTATTTGTCTCATCCCACCTGCCATTACCCCCACCGGACCAGATTTTCTTTTATTTTTAATTGAAAAACATATTTGGGATGACCATTATGCCCCTGCCTCTACGGAGACTACTGGAACTAATCGAATCGATCGGCTAACCCTAACGAGCACGAGCGGCGGCGGAGTCCCGCGGGCACGAGCGGCGGCGGGGTCCCGCGGGCACGGGCAGCGCGGTCTTCCTGCTCGCGGGCGGGCGGGCGGCGAGGTCCCGCCGGCGGGCGGCGCGCGAGCGCGGGCGGCGTGGTCCCGCGGGCGGCGCGCGGTCGCGGGCTGCGAGGTCCCGCGAGCGGGCGGCGCACGGGCGCGACGGCGTGGTCCTGCGAGCGGCGCGCGGGCGCGGGCTCCGTGGTCCCGCGGGCGGCGCGTGGGCGCGGGCCGGGATCCGGCGGGCGCGGGCTAGGATCCCGCGAGCGCGGGCCGGGATCCCGCGTGGGCTTGCGTGCGGACGGCGCGGCTTCACCTGCCGGCGACGACCCGGCGGGATGGACATGGGCGTCTCTTCCCTGTCCGGAGGTGGGCGTGCGAGTGTCGAACGAGGCGACGTAGGTTCAAATGAAAGTTGCACCGGATGGTAAGTTGGTTGGGCATTTGTTTTCGATTTTGGTTACGATTGATTGAATATGTTGTTAAATCAATTCATGTTGCTATCTAT
>JAUNZO010000879.1:0-10274 GCA_031894775.1 Chloris gayana | reverse complement strand
GGAGACCTCACAGGCATTGCACAGGGATCTTAAACCCTTTTCAGTTCATGCATAATGCTCTCAATCGTTATAGATTTCCATACCATGATATAAAATCTGACTCCATCTTCTCATTCTCCAAAGCCTCATATTTATTCTTTGGTTTTCCACCAGATTTGAGCCTGTGATCAGAAGTTGTGTTGCATGCATAGCGTTCAACCACTGCAGGCTTTTTATTATTATTATTATTTCAATCAAACAAGTCATAAACACATATGCAACGCACTCCGAGCCTGCTCCTCCATTGGATATGGGTCCAATATCTGGCAACGAGAGTGTCACTATGTCTTCTGTAGAGCTCCACTTCTATCCATCTGTAGCTGAGCCAAGACATTGCAAGCAATGGTGCAGTACTCAGTGCCAAGTAGCACTGCAAGATGCATCAATTAGAACATTAATTGTAATGTGGCAAAGATGAGCAGGTTTATTATGTTTATAGATGTTATAAAGAGTTTGTTGATACTAATGTCTGGCTTTTGTAGTTCATGGTTAACTTTTGGACTATGGTAATATTAAAAGATCATTAAATGATCTTCTCTTCTTTGTGTAGATCTAATAAGATATGGCATTTCTAACATGCATTACACAATATTGTATTTGTAAATAAAAGTCCATTTCTTATTGTTAATGAACTGAGCTTGTGTTTTTACAAAACATGAATCTGAGTTGATTTTTTCTGCTTATTCATTGTTCCTTGTTTTGTAGCCTTTAATCCCAAGCGACGGGGTAGGCTTGGTTAATTATTATTTCGCTTTAGTCACATTGCTGTATCATGTGCAGTTCTGAAGATACCAGATCACGTGCCAAAAGGCTAGCTGAGGAGATTGGTTCATTTCACTTTAATGTACCCATTGATAGTATAGTATCTGCCTTTCTTTCTTTGTTTCAAACGTTGACTGGGAAGCGGCTTCGCTACAAGGTGCTTCCTCTGACCATTTTTTTACCTCCATCAAGTCTCCAGTTTCATTGCCAGGATTCTCAGAAAGAGAAAGAAAGAAAATTTGGATTCTATAATAGGGGTCCAATGGTAATATTGGTGGAAACTGGCTTTCTGCTAGTCATTGGTCTATCTGGAATGTTAAGAATGTAGTCCAAAAGGTAGATAGATTTGATGATCACTGCTTCTGCTAAAACAATTCAAAATTCAGGTTGATGGGGGATCAAATACAGAAAATCTGGGATTACAAAATATTCAAGCTCGAATCAGAATGGTGCTTGCCTTTATGATGGCTTCTCTTATGCCATGGGTGCACAACAAATCTGGGTTCTATCTTGTTCTGGGAAGCTCAAATGTGGATGAAGGGTTGCGAGGTTATTTGACGAAGGTAATAGCTCAAATATTACATTGTGTACCTTAACCTAATGCTGCTTTCCCAATAAACATGTCCTGTTTTTTGGTGCGTAGAAATGGTAATAGCTTTTCTTTTGCAAAGTATGACTGCAGTTCGGCTGATATAAACCCCATCGGAAGTGTAAGTAAGCAAGACTTGAGGGCTTTCCTGCGGTGGGCAGCAATTCATCTTAAGTATTCATCTTTGGCCGAGGTTGAATCTGCGCCACCTACTGCAGAACTCGAACCAATCCGCACAAATTATAATCAGGTAATACAACTTTTAGATAGATTATGTGAAGTCATGTTCGATATATCTGGAGCACTCTGTGGTGCAACACTGAAACCCTTAATTTGTTGTTACTGCTATGATTATTGGTAAACTATAGGAGAGGAACCAAGAGTAGCTAATATTTTGCTTTTTATTCAACTGACAAAGATTGCAATCACATATTGGTTACATTACCTTTTACAACCGTCATAATATGCATGGATATGTTAAACAAAAAAATAGCTAGCTAGAAGTCTACAACTAAATGCAAGCTAACAATTACATGAGGTTTCTGCTATATGCTAACAACTCAGAATTTATATCAGTTACTCTTTTGGAGATGGCCATTGACTTCATTTGTTGTTTATATCGTAACATTTGACCATCTTTATAGTTGGATGAAGTGGACATGGGAATGACATACGAAGAGTTGTCGATATATGGAAGGTTAAGGAAAATTTTCCGATGCGGTCCTGTTTCAATGTTTCAGGTTTGTCCTCTTAAACAGTCATGAGTATTTTGTTCCTTAATATTGTGGTGAATTGGTATGCCCATCTGAATACGTAAAATTTGTATATGCTTTCTGTCCAGCTTTATGAACCGGAAGGATAGTGTTGTATTCTAGGGTATATTGTTTCTCAAGTTGGTTTTTTTTTGAGAGGTTCTCAAAGTTGTTAGTTCAAAGAATGTATTTATCCATAAGGAATTAAGGATTGAACCTGCTCTGAGGCATTTCTATGTTGCACAAAACCCTTCCAATTTGTTTCACCTCTCCAGCATTTAGGGGGTTGCTGAATGATTGAAAAGTGTCTTTGTAGTACAAAAACAAAGATAAGAGTTTCATCCAAAGCCTTAATGTAGTGTCTCAAGTGGAATTTCCCAATGAACTTCTACAGCTTTTGTGACCTTTCTTGGTCGGGCTCTGGTTGAGCTCTTCTTAATTGAAATGCGAATTTCCCAATGAACTTTGATGGCTCATCCGGGCTCCTGTTGAGCTCTTAATTGAAATGCCGTGGGGGCAGTCTTTTCCCTACCAGTCGAGTTTTTTTTGTTATTCGACAATTAAATTAATTTGACAATAATAATTTTGGCCTGGGAAATATGGAAACAGAGATCTTAATTGTAATGTGAATTTCCCAATGAACTTTGATGGCTCGGCCGGGCTCCTGTTGAGCTCGTAATTGAAATGCCGTGGGGGCAGTCTTTTCCCTACCAGTCGAGTTTTTTTTATTCGACAATTAAATTAATTTGACAATAATAATTTTGGCCTGAGAAATATGGAAACAGAGACATGCAAAAATCTTTAGGTCAACAGCACCCTCCTTTTAGAACTGGAAAGACTGCTTCTTTGCAACTGTCAGACTTCAGGGTTCAGATGTAGTCCTAAACAGACTTCAGGGTTCAGATGTAGTCCTAAACAAAACACTGAACTTGCTAAAGAGGGCGACAGTGTTGCTTATGATATGCAGAACCAAATAGGTTTTTAAGGGAAATGTGACACGAAGTCTTTCCTGCTTGGAATGTGACAATGGTATTGTATTGAAACATATATTTTGCAACCATCATAATTTTGTCCTTTAAATGACTTCAACATATTCTTTCTGCTGTTGACTTAAATATAGTGAGTGCAGAAAACAAATGCTAATTGCTAATGGATTTGCTGCAGAACCTGTGCCACAGGTGGTGTGGGAGGTTATCTCCCTCTGAAGTGGCTGAGAAGGTGAAGCACTTCTTTAAGTACTATGCAATCAATCGGCACAAGATGACTGTTGTGACACCATCTTATCACGCTGAGGTACTAATTTGTATCATTTTCATTGGCATAAGATCTGAAATGCTCCTCTTAATACTGCTCCATTTTTACAGAGTTATTCTCCTGAGGACAACAGATTTGACCTTCGCCAATTTCTGTACAACTCAAAGTGGCCTTACCAGTTTCGGAGGATCAACGAGCTCGTACAAGAAATGGATAAAGATGGTAAATGGGAAACTTCTGCAGAAGGGAGAGAGCATAAAGATACGCAGGGAAGTGGAATGGGAGTTGTGGCCGTGGGATCTGCCAATCCCATGGCCGGGTTCTAAGGATACCAGCAATGCTAACTAATAAACACTTCGTCAGGGCATGCTTATAGTAACACACTTGTATGTTACTAATGAAGCTGTGCGCTTCGCCGCGCCCATGAGGTTTCAGTAATAAATTTGTGAGTAAATCATTAATAGGGATGTAAATGAAGAGAAAGTCAAGGATCATTTTGTATACTTGAAGTTTGATTTGGTTATTCCTGTCTACAAATATGAACAAATCGAAGGGCTGATCTCAGACAACCACACGACCCAACGACCCAACTAGGCCGCCATATTCTAGTTCGCTCATGTTTTCTTTTTATAAGGGATGGATTATATTATATAGTGATAAAGGGTAATACATAGACACTTTTAAGAAAGGTGTTGACAGCACTGCCCATAAGCAGTAAGAACACACGCAAAAAGTTTCATACCTAAGAGCAACCACAATGTTGCAAAAAAGTGATCTTTATACAATAAATGTTCTCTATGGTCTAATCCATATATATTGAGGAACCAGTCCTTATGGAATTTATTGCAAAAGGTACCCATAGCCATATGGGCTGCCCATATGAATAAAGAATAATTTTTTTATGTGCATCTCTCACTTCTCTTTTATCTTTCAGGTAAGAAAATGACAAAAGTTATAATTTTTTAGTGAACATGGGTCCTACCTTTTAGACTCACCATTGTGAGCTTGATCTATAACTAATACCAACTGCTACGGGTCCTACGTATAAGGACTACCCAGTCCTTATACATTGATGTTGCCCTAAGGAAAGGACCTTCGGAAGTACGGAACATTGTCGAAGACGGTGTGCAATGAGTCAGTAGTAAGGGGAGATCGTTGGTGCAGCTCCTGTGGCATCGATGGTACAAAGATGGTTGGACGGAAGGGCCTCCACTTCATTTGTGGAGGTTGGGGTGGGAGCACGATACCGGCATTAAAATTCGTCGTCGGTGGTTGACATATGTTTGAACTTGCACTGAGACGTAGATGAACGGTGTCGTTGACTCTTAAGGTGAGTGGAGTTAAGCTTCTTTTCTCCGGGTCGAGCTGAACTTGACGTTGAGGCTGATGCTGAGGCAGAGTGCTGTGGCAGATTCTCCTTATGCCCGGACATCGAGAAGGCCCAAACAGGCCCACCACGGGCGGGCCTAGTAGCTAGGCTAGCCTCCATAGGGTAGCTGGGTAGCTCGTCCTTGGGCCTCGGCCCCGGCATGCCGGAGAGGCCGGGAAGGGCGGTGAACCCGACCATGAGAGGGCCAACAATCGCATGGTAGGCGGGGAGGCCTCCCCGGCGTCGCCATGTCCGTCGTCGTCGAGATCCGATGGAGCGGCGGGGCGCCCCACGGGCTCCGGGCGGCGACACAACGAGGCGGCGGAACTTGACGAAGTCGGCTTGAGATGGGGGGAGCCCAAACGCGGCGGCAGCCGATGTAGTCCATATGGGCCGGTGGGAGGCGAACGAGGAGCCGACAAGGTGGCACGAAAATGGCGTAGGGGCAAGATCCGGCAGAGCGCCGTTGGATCTAGCACCTAGAGGGCTGGATCTGGTGTGGGACCTGGGGATTTCATCCAAGCCGGCAGCAGGAGCGAAGGGGGAAGACAGAGGAAGGGACCTAAAGCTACCTTATTGAAGGAAAGCTCCGGGCGAGCCACCGCATGCGCAAGTTCATCGTCGACGGCGAGACTAGCGGCCGCGACCGGGAGGAGCTCCCGAGAAAAGAAAAGGATATAGGACTTGCCTTACTCTAGATAAACCGGTGCGAAAAGATACTTGGAAGCTAAACTACCTATACTAGCTAGAGGAGTGAGGGCTTTGTTTGATATGTGCCCAAGAGACGATGTGATTGTGGTCGTGGGCCATATATGGATATTGATCCATGAGGGGATTAGATCACTAATGGGCTTTTACACTAATGGCCCATTATTAGGTCTATATAAAGTGGAGTACGACCAAGGACACGATTGTTGTCATGCCGAAAATCCCGGCCGCCACCTCTAGATCTCCCACAAAACCCTAGTTATGCCACCGGTGCTAGCACGCCACGCACGACGTTCTTCCCTGTACTCGTGGATACCACGAGGAGGTGCTCGCTGCTGTGTTGCTGATTGGCTGGATCAGGAGGAGATGGTTGCTGTGAACGTCTACTTCCTCTACCTCGACGCGCGACTATGTTGGACCTCGCTGCTCCAAGCATGAGGCACATATGAGATCTATGGGTATTAGATATCTACATGATCAAGACTAATATATGTGAGATATTGAGTCGAGTCTATGTTTATGTGTAATCGAATAAATGTTATTTTGTTCCTTGGATAATATTCATCACATTGATTGGCAAATATGTGACTTGTCTCGTGAAACTCATAGTGTTTATGATATTATCCTAAGATGATCCCTAGTTTCTTATCATCGGTTAGGACAATGATGATTTATGAATTAGCACATGTATTGATTGATGGACATGTTTCACAGATCATAGATATAGGGATATCGAATCAATAATGTGGATACATGTTGGAGAACATAGTGTTGGATTGACCCACTAATAGACTCTGCTAAGATGTTATATGATGCATCATCAATTGTTGTCTTGAATGATGTACCTTCCGAATCCTTAGACCCGAGATCGTCATTGATTCCTAGAATGTGTAGTAGTATGATTTGGGATTACCAACCACTACTCTATAACTGGGTGGTCATAAAAGTAATTTTTAGGTATACTATGAAACATGTCTAGGATATGAGCGATCAAGATGGAATTTGCACCTCCTAGTAACGGGAGAGATATCTCTGGACCCCTCGAGATAGATGGATTTTAAAATGCATGGCCATGCTAAAGTGATTAAGGAGTTAATTATGATGACTAAATGTTAGTCAATTTAAATCCACTATTTGATCAAGTGAATGGTCGAGCTATCACATGGACGACAGATATCTCGCCTTGAGCTTGACCGGTATCGTGAGGCAAAGGGATCGGTGTATGTGTATGTCAAAGGTTCAGCCGATATGATCTTTATGTGTATACGGGAGTCAATAAGTGCTGCTAGGTGCCATTGTTGATTTATGATATGAAAAGGGGTTTTCATATCATTACCGTATAACATGTGAACCTAACGTGTCACACACTTAAGGGGTTAGAACATATGTGCATAAAGAGATTGTCTCTAGTGCAAGTGGGAGATTATTGGATATGTGCCCAAGAGATAATATGATTGTGGTCGTGGGCCATATATGGATATTGATCCATGAGGGGATTAGATCACTAATGGGCTTTTAGACTAATAACCCATTAGCCGGTTTATATAAAGTGGAGTACGACCAAGGGCACAATGGTTGTGACACCGAAAACCCCGGTTGTGACCTCTAGACCTCCCACAAAACCCTAGCCGTGTCGCCGGTGCTAGCACGTCGCGCACGGCGTTCTTCCCTGTATGTGTGGACACCGCGAGGAGGTGCTCCTGTTGTGGTCCCGATTGGCTGGACTAGGAGGAGACGGTTGCTGCGAATGTCTACTTCTTCTACCTCGAGGCACGACTACATTGGACCTCGTTGCTTCAAGTCACTTCCACTCCGCCTGCGCGTCTAGTGGTAACGATCCATGATCTCCCTCTTACAAGGTTTCTTGTGGTTGAACGATAGAGTTTTTGCTAGTGTAGCCCCTCCCATTCCCCAACGGGCTTCCCTCTCCTTTCCGCCGCCGGTGAGGTCGTCGGAGGTGAGGAAGAAGGAGGAGGAGGGGGGGGGGATGGGGGGGGGGCTCGGTGGCGCGGCGGCAGGAAACCCTAGGCGGAGGCTATTTTCGTGAGCGACCGAGGGGAATGGTTTTCACTGTGGAAAAAGTTCACCGCTCTAGTTCACTCATGTTGTTCAACAACATTACCGATCAGCTAGATGAGAGCTATAATACCGACCATGCTCCATAGCCATGCCTCGTTCCCCGGCTAGTGATAAAGCTGCTACAATGCTCGGGTATGTTCCATTAAACACGCAGATCGTTGCGGTGTCGCCGGAGTGTCCAGGAGCCTAAAGCAATCAGGGAGTTGAGCCCTTTCTTGATTGTGTTAGGAACCTTGGACTCAATGCTGCCCCACCATCTATCAAATTCTGTAACAGAATTTTGTGGTACCAATGAGGATAGCCCAACTCGCTATAGGCTCTCAAACCAGAACTACCTTGCAAAAACACAACCAACCAAGAGATGCTCAATCGTTTCGCTTTCTTGATCACATAGACGACACCTTGGTGGGTGAGGAAACTGCGATCGGTTGTTCAACATCTCTTGTGAGCTACTAGCCACAAGAAGGATAAATATGATCAACATGTTCACACTTGGATCCTACACCATAACCATCTAGATGCGCCGACAGTGTTGAGAATAAATATGATCAACATTTTTCCAAGGTTTGGTGCAACCTTCTAGATGCATTCTCGTGGTTCGAATTGCATCGACCCTTGGAAACGAGCTTCATAAGCTGATCGCACCGAATAGTTCCCATTAGTCTGTCACACCCGGTTTTAACAACCAAAACCGAATGCATCCGTATGTGTGTCCAGGAACAAGTTTTTACGCACACAGGATAAATTAATGTGATAAAATAATAATGTCTTTATTAAATCGAATAACTCACATTGATATTGTCTCAAAAACTAAATACAAATATACGCTAGCGGAAGACTCCATAACACCATAGACAATCGATCGGGGATCCGCACGCCTAGAACTCCTCAACGGTGGTGTAGTACAAACCTTCTCCATCTTCTAAACAGCAGTTTATTGTAGCAAAAAGAGAAAATAGCAAGAATGAGTACATGTCGCACTTAGCAAGTGTGGAAATATATGACATGCCAGCTTAAATGAACGAAGATCGACATAATGGATAAAACAGAAAGCACTGTGGAACGTATAACTCCTTAAGCAACATATATTACTAAATGAGTTGAAACTACCAAACCCGATTAATTTTAAATAAATAATCCACGAAGGATCTTGGTCGACGAAGGTTCATAAATCCACGTAGGATATTGCCACGAAGGTATAAAGTGAACTATAACTAACACCCATCCACCAAACCCCCTAATTCGAGTGAGGATCCGGACCGCTCGTAACCGGGACCACGGCTGTCATGACAGCTTGTACACTTTGCAAAGGTCGCGTCACTCGTACCCACAAGTCGTGATTTCATCCCCTATTGCCGGGTGGACTAAAACCTCCATTATACCATGTTACACTCGCCTTAGGTGTGAGGCCAGGAGATCACTACGAGCCTTTACCTAGATTAACCCTAGCATTGTTATTCGCACGCTAAGGTTTCACCGCCGTACAAAGTGACGGTCCACGAAGGACTATAGCCAACGAATGGCTATCCCTTACCAAAGGCGTCTCCCGGAGGCCCCCTCTTGCGCCACATAGTACGCCCTAACGGAGAGCACGTACTATACCTCCTCGCGAGTACAATACTAAGCAACACTAGTTATTTGGCAAGCTATTACATAGCAGCCTTGTGGTTGGCAATGTAATCCTGGGTTGCTCGCTCCAAGAACCGGTCCTTAACTGTTCGAGCAAGAACTACCACGCGACCCAGCTCGTACACGGAGTACCCGCCATACAACCTCTTGCTCAAACCCTAGTTTCCAGGTTGCTAAACAGATTAGTCATCTTTAATTTATTCCAATAAGCCATTAGTCAAGATTGAAGAACACCGACTCATGTGTGACAACGACTAAGCACAATCTACTCAAGGTCAATCCACACTAGGGCGACAAGGAAAGTGAATCCAACAGGATAATAATGACACGTGGGATTCAATATTAAACAACAATGCATAAAAAATAAATTACAGGAAAGTAAGATATAGGTTCGAGAATGCGTCAAGGCCACTTGTCTGTTTCCCTTACTGCTGCTCATGTCTTCAACTCTTGCTATTTGAGGTCCTCGAAATATGCGTTATTCTATTTAACGTCACACCGATACAAACATGCAACACACATATGCAAGCAAAATAAGAAACAATACATCAAATAGTACAAAGGTACGTACTATGAAAACAGTACTAATAAATAGTACTCGTCGCTACGATCGCGTGAGCGCAAGAATAGCCTTAATCGGAGCTATGAGCAAAACGATAAACACATTTGAAGATCTAGGGTTTAAACTGCAAAAAAAGCCTTTTCGGTAAAAAATAATTATATTCATGAAACATGAAGAAATAAAATATTTCATTTGAATAAATAAAGAGAGAAATAGATAATTTATTTCACCAAATAAATAGGAAGGAATTTTATTTCAAATCCAAAAGCATATGCTTTATATTATTCTTTGAACACTATAAAGGTTCTTATGGTAAAATAACCCTTTTTTTGAAATACATTTCTAAGTTACATTTCGTAAAACATGAGCAAGCTCACCAAATGCGTGACGGAGCTCCGGGACGACTCGGTCATGGCGGGCGACGATACTGGGTGCTGGCAGTTGGTCCGGTGATCTCGCGATGATGCTCTGGGCGTCGGCTTCGCATGAGCTCCGCTCAGACGGATGCGTCGTGACGCAGTGGAACTCGGC
>JAUNZO010000878.1:0-41980 GCA_031894775.1 Chloris gayana | reverse complement strand
CACATGCCGACATAATGACGAGTACATGACAACCATTCATATATCTATGAGAGCAGGGTTAATGGTTTGGCAGCTGCCGACGGTAAGATGTGGCCAGGTCATATACCGTCGTGCATTGTATAATGAGCTACATATAAGAGCCTGCACTTTCAGAATATTAAATTAATTAATGATTACATGAGCAGTGATTTACTCCATCGCTATTGGCAGAAACACTCAGCTTTTTCTTGGCGTTGCACTTCAAGCCAGCTTGACGAGCGACTCACAAATCGTCTTTTTTCTCTCTCCGCTTTTTTCCTCTTCCACGTAGGAGTCCAAGCCGACGTGGAAGCTATTTACGCCTCTCGAGTATACACCATTATACTTGCTCAGAGTGGTGCATGGAGTGTAAGGAAGGGAGTCCTTTTATGACGTGGAAGCTATTTCGCCTACGAGTATACACCATTATACTTGCTCCCGAGTGGTGCATGGAGTGTAAAGGAAGGAGTCCATAAAGGTTTCAAGACATGAAGGAGGTTTGATATTAATCCAATTCGAGTCCCCAAGGTGGAGGCCTAAATCAACTCAAGTTCGAGTCTGTTTCGGACACTACCACAATCACTCAGCATTGCGGCGGGCTAAATGCTCAGCAACGGCGGGTATACCTAACCGCCGTTACGCATGCCGATTAAAAAAACGCTATTGCAGCGCGGGTATCGGGATTTGGAAACTACCGCCGCTACGGTTGAAATAGGTAAACAAAAAAGGTGGCCCAGACAGGCGCCCTGCTGCCGTCGCCGCATCGACGGTGCCGGATCCGTGCCGTCGCCGCCTCGGCGGGCGGATCACGGCTTGCACGCGCCGCACCACAGCCCTCGTCCGTGGTCGGATCCTCGACACCCGAGCGCCGCCACACCGCCGCCTCGTCGGGGGTGCCCGGATCGAGCCGCCACACCGCCGCCTCGTCGGGCGGCCGGGATGTTGACGGTCGTTACGGACCAATTTCGACCGTCAATTAGTCAAATAAATGAGAAGGACTAGGCATGTCTTACACGCATTTTACTTAGAAATAACCTAGTTCCACTTGTACCTCTAGATTTTTAGTGTGCAGTGGATAATGATGAATTCCAGGCCCCGAGGCGACAAATCAACACTTTTACAAAACTTCCATTTCGCCGCGGGAATCAACTCCAAGATAAAAGGCCAATGACCACGAAATCCAACACAAAGAAGGCCACAAGCAATCGGAACAAAGACCAACATCCAAGTGGGGGAGCCAACTCGCCAAAGCCCAGCCCCAGAGGGGCCAGACCAGCTTCGGCCGAACTCCACCAGGGTGGTTCGGCCGAACCGGGCCCGGTGGCCCCCCGGCCCACTTTTCTCTCGGCGGTTTGCCCACCGCCTCTCGGAGGTCGGTTCCACGCGCATTAAATGCCACCGACCTACGAAACCGCCTCCAGGAGCCGACCTTTCAAGCCTATATAAGGAGGGGTACCCCCCTCCTTAACACACACACAACAACACAAGGATCATTCTCTCCTCACACTAGAAGTTTAGAGGCTTTCTAGGTAGTGCTAGGCTTAGTAGTGGGCTGCCTCATTGCTCCCAAGGTCTTGTGGAGAATTGGGTATAGCTCTTGTATCCTCTCTTTGTAAGACTTGATCTTTTATATATGGAATACTTTCGTTTATATCCTTGTCATGAGCTTGACAGAGTAGTCATGATCTTGCTTGATCGTTCATCGTTCGTTCATATGAGTTCATCGTTCGTTCTTCGTTCTTCATTAATAGAAGATGAACACATATCGAATGTTCTTCGTTCGTTCATACTTGATCATCGATTACTCTTGATCTTACTTGGTTGATTGCCGTTCGTCGCTCATTCTTGAGCGACGAACGCCTTTGCATGACTTAGTGCTAGCTTTGATCCTTTCTGTCTGGCTTATGCTAGTTAGACTAGTGTTCTTATGAATAGGCTTCGGGTTCATCAGTCCCGCAAGGGTGCTCTAGATTTACCACCATGTCGATCCGTAGGGTTGGGGTGCCTCGAGGGATCTAGAGTTGTGGTTAGTGACGCCGGCATGGTGCCGGGGTTATCTACCCACCTTTGAATGTGCTTCGTGTCCCACGGTTTGTAGAGGTAGGTGACAAGAAGTGACAGCCTTGTCATCCAAAGTAATCCTCCACGTTCGGGCATGGCATAGGAGTCTAAAAGGCCGGAGTCGCGAGGCGGACCTCGCGTAAGACGGATCTCCCGATGATGCCTAGGCATTAGACGCTTGCTTGCGCTTGCATGATCTTGGATGTTAGGTAGAAGCTGCGCACTCATATGAATGTTGTATCATTAGGAGTAGTGGTCTGCTAGTCTAGTTTAGCTTTATCTAGGATTGCCTCTATCCCTTTTATTAGAGAATACATTGCCTTGGTGTGTGTCACACTATCCTCAACTTATTGCTCCTAACCCCCGCATTGGAATGTGATTACTTCATCATTCTTTTGTAACACCATGAGCATAAGTACTCTTATCAACCATGTCTTCCTTTGGGAAAATATAAATACGATACCCTTGAATACTCTCGGGTGAAATGCTACAACGGGTTATCCGTCCGCTTGCGGATATTCATGACCCACCTTATAATACATATCTAGTACTTGTACTCGGATGTGGATTATTTGGTTAAATAGTGCAAGTGACTTAAACCCTTGGCTCTCCCGCGGTCACGTGTTTCTTTCCGCGTGACCTTAAGAGATGCCAACAAGCATTTCCGGCGCCGTTGCTCGGGGAAGACATTGGTTAATAAGAATACAATGAATGTTCATGATTACACTTGATGATGATTTAATCATTACCTTTGCAGGCTAACCTTGATCTGTTTTCTCTTCAATGTGAAAACAGGATAGTGCATGCGTGGATTCAACTTGCCGAAAAACTTCGTTGATAATCCCGAGTCTCTTGCGAGAAAGACTCGACCTCGCGTCGTTGTCTCTCCTCAAGAACCCACGACAAGCGAGCCCGCATCTTCCGCACCATCAACCTCAACACTCATGGCTGAAAGGACCCTTCGTGACTACTCGCGCCCTCCGTCGCCAATGTGCCCATTGGGCCCAACGTCGACGCCGGTGCCGCAGGACTTGACATCAAGTCCAGCCTCATCACTATGGTGCAAGCCATTCCCTTTTGTGGAAAGGCCTCCGAGGACGCCAACTCTCATCTCCAACAGCTCCCGGAGATATGCAACACATCAGCCACGGCCGGAGTCAACCAAGATGCTATCGGACTTCGCCTCGTTTCCCCTATCCCTCCTTGGGAAGGCGAAACAGTGGTTTTATGCCAATCGTGCAAGCATTGACACTTGGGACAAATGTTCCACGGCGTTCCTCGCCAAGTTTTTCCCGATGGGTAAAACCAATGCCCTTCGTGGAAGAATTGCAAGTTTCCAAGCAAGCGACAAATGAATCCATGCCCGAGGCATGGGAAAGGCTTCAAGAATACATTCTGGCCTGTCCTCACCATGGGATGGAGGAATGGCTCATTCTTCAACACTTCTACAACGGGTTGACACCAACAACCCGTGGACATATGGATGCCGCTGCTGGAGGAGCCTTCTTCTCCAAAACCGTTGCCCAAGCAAAAGAACTCATAGAGAAGATGGTCTCCAATCAAGGGTGGAGCGATGATCGACTCCAAACACGCTCAAGAGGCGTACACCCTGTCAAGGAGGTGGACATGCTGTCCGCCAAGGTTGACCTCCTCATAAAACGCTTGGATGAACACAACGCAAATGGTGGTGTTCATGCATTGGACTCACACATGACGTGTGAGGAATGCGGGAACACCGGCCACATGGGGAAGGATTGCCCCCATACCCATGAAGAAGCATTCTACATGAACAACAACAACGGGTATCGTCCAAACGGAGGACAAGGGTACAACCAAAACCGACCATCATATCAAGGAGGTAACAATTTTTCTCGGCTTTAACAATAATCAGCCTTCCTTGAAAGATTTGGTTTATGGCCAAGCTAAAATCAACGAATCTATCAACAAAAAGCTTGCTGCCAACGACAAAGTCTTAGAAAACATAACCGCACAAATAGAAGGTTTCTCCTCTCGCTTTCAAAAATCAGCTGAGCTTTAATAAAATGATTGAAACCCAAGTTGCTCAGCTAGCTGCTCTTATTCCTGGTTCTAATTCGGGAAGATCCCGGGCAACCCGAGTCTTCTTTGGAAAATGTTAATGCGGTTACCACGAGGGAGGAAAATCCACTCGGGATCCGCCATATCCTAACCATGCAGCAAAGAAGAACAGAACGAACCGGAGGAGGAAAGCCCTTCTACTACCAAAGAAAAAGAAGAAGAACCGAAGCCAAGTGACGGGAAGAATGGAATTGAATTTCAAGACACA
The DNA here is from genome assembly GCA_031894775.1 of Chloris gayana. NCBI lineage: Eukaryota > Viridiplantae > Streptophyta > Magnoliopsida > Poales > Poaceae > Chloris > Chloris gayana. The sequence continues at coordinate 37,596 of JAUNZO010000878.1, read as the reverse complement.
AGCTTCTTGCCATTCCCTCACAGTAAACAGGAAGCCAAAGGAGGATGAACAATTTGCTCGATTCGTCGAGACCATCCGAAGGATTCATGTCAACGTGCCATTGTTGGACATGGTGCAGGTGCCCACATATGCACGTTACCTTAAAGACATCCTCAACAACAAGAGACCATTACCCAACGAGGAAATGGTCAAGCTCACAGAGGAGTGTAGCGCAGCTATACTCAATCGGCTTCCGTAAAAGAAGAAGGACCCCGGCTGCCCCACAATATCATGTTCCATTGGGGCACACCACTTCGACCAAGCCTTATGTGATCTTGGGGCAAGCGTCGCGTGATGCCCAAAGAAGTCTTTGATCGTTTGAGCTACACAACCTTGACTCCTACACCAATGAGGTTGCAATTGCGTACTCTTCGGTCCGCTACCCCGCGGGAATAGCCGAAGACGTGCCAGCAAAAATTCGAGGCAACTTCATACCGGTGGACTTTGTGGTGCTTGAGATGGATATTGACAAGAACACGCCCTCATTTTGGGACGTCCCTTCCTCGCACCGCGAACGCCCAAATTGATGTTGGGAATGGAGAAATCCGATTCCACATCAATGGGAAGGAGGAAAAGTTTGAGTTTCAACCAAGAAAAGAACAATGCTCAATGATCAAGATCAAGTATGGGCCAAATCCCTCAAACATCCGTGAAGTTGAAGTGACGCCAAGAAAGACGGATAGTCTCATCGCCTTTTGGAAGCAACTTGACAAAATTGAGAATCCGTCATGGTACCAACCCAAGAAGCCTCGCAACAAGCAAGGCCGGGATTATGGGCCAAGAAGCCACTCCTTCAAGACACAAAGCCACCTACATCAACAAAGACCAACCAAGTGTGGCAAGTGAAGAAGGTGCAGCCATCTTCATCCTCCTCTCCAGGGAAAGGGCCTCGCACCACAAGGATGAAAAGAAATGGAGAAGTCCTCGCTCGCCGTACTTAAAATGGCGAAGCCCCGGCCGACAGGATAAATCGGCATTATCTTTCGATTTCTTTTTGATTTTGTTTTCCACCACATGCATTTAAAAAAAAATAAAAATAATAATAATAATAAAAACCTCCCTGCATACTCTATTTTATCACAAGAAAATTTTCATTTCATTTATTTGGATTTTCCGCCAAGCATATTCGATTTTTTTTTCACTCGCCATGCATATAAAATTTGAAAACCAAAATCCTTTTACGTCCAAATTTTCCTACTTTTGTTTGAAACTTTTGGACAACCCTTGTATCCTTATACAAAACCCAAAAACAATTTTGCATGTTGGAATTTTCTCCAACACTTTTTCTCGAGATTTGATTTTTCGAATAAAGTTGAATTTGAGGCAACTTTCTTTGGATTTCTTATTGAGCAAATATTTCGAGGAATATCTCGGACGTAGCAACCATGGTCAATGATCATTTGGCCGTTGGGGGCTATGGGCCAAAAGGGGGAGCAAGAGGGACCCACAGCAGGCCGGCCGAACCCACCTCCTTGGTTCGGCCGAACCGCTATGACCGTTGCTCGGTCTGTCTTTTTTTCCCAACGGTCATATGCCCCTTCTAACGTTCAAAAACGGCTACTTCGTGAGCTATAAGTAGAGGTGGCCGGGCCGTAACTCTCTCCCCTCTCACACTATCATTTCCACTCCTCACTCACTTCATTCTCATTGCTCTCAAGTTTTCCATTGCCCTCACTTGCTCATTGCCTAAAAGTTCTGCAGAAATCTTTTGTTCTTGGTGTGCTTTCTAGTTTTTGGTTTGATTTGTTTTTGTTTGGTTTTCTCGAGTTGCGATTTCTTGCTCACATGAACAACCGACGGTGTCGCCAATTTGATTTTCCCTCACATAACCCGTTCGGAGTTGTTGTTCTTGTGTTCTTGCTCTCTTTGTGTGCAGCCATGACCGGTGCCAAGAAGCTGTTCGGGTCGATCAAGAGGTCCTTGAGCTCACGCTCAAGTTCAAGCTCTTCACGTCGAAGCACCCGCGCACGCCCGTAGTCGAGTCACCGCCAAGTTCACCACCACAAGTCGAGGAAGAAGGGCAAGAGGGCAACATCGAGCATCGTCTCCTCACCGACACCGACCTCGACTTAGTGGGCGAGTACGAGACGCACACCTACACGCTTCTCCAACACCGCCTCTTTGCTCCTACGCGAGCATTTGACACGGAGCTGCTGCACAAAATAGGTATGGATGCTGAATTTGCTCAAGTATTTAAAGCCTTAGGGTGGACAGATTTTGCTAGTGTAGATGAGCCGGGTTCCCGCTTGCTTACACTTCAGTTTTTATGCACCCTACGAACGGTAGATGAAGGAATTTCTTTTCGGTTTTTCCGTGAATCCTACCGTTTGACTTGGAAAGAACTTAGCACTCTTCTTGGCTTTAATACTCGCTGCAATACCGACTTGGATGGTGCCCTTCCTCAGCTTTCAAAGCATGCTTTTTGGGAGAGGATTACGGGTCTTCCTAGTTGCGTGCGACCTAGAGCTAATCACATCCATCATCCTACCTTGCGTTTTATGCACATGTGGATTGCTATCACTCTTTTTCCAAGGAGTGATATTCGAATTGTGCGCGAGGATGAGCTAAAAATTCTTTTTGCTGCGGTTGATAAAATTAAGATTGCTCCCGTGAAAGCCATGATTCGCCAATGGATAGAAAATCTTGGGACGATAGGACCAATTGAATGTACCTCTTTAGTGACACGAATTGCCATGCGGGTGGGAGCTTTACATGATGCTAATGTTGAATATCTTGCTACACCTCGCTCTCTTATAAATAAAGATTATCTTATTCATGGTCACTCTCTTAAGAATGGTCCGAACGATTCCCTCATATATTATTTTGTGGGATATACAAACGAGTTTCGGTTACCTAACCCGGACCTTCGTTTGTATACTCTCAAAAATCTAACCATTGAGCTCCAAGAAGCGGAGCGGTCTCGCAGGAGTGTATCTTCTCGCAGGGGGCGCACAGATCGGAACAGCCATCTACCTCCGAGATGCCCACACCGCAGCCCACGGCTCATGGCGGGCCGGGGTACAGCCACCCCGGGCTTTCTCCCGGTGGGTACCCAGCCCCGCCACCTCACATGGCCGGGGATCGGCGTGGCAAACTCCGGGATATGGCCCGGGGCTGTTTTCTCCACAACAACAATGGGAGGAACACTCCACCGACTCCGGATCAGCCCAAGGCTACAACTTTGAGCAGGAGATGAACAACCTCTCCTCACAAATGGGAAGACTCCAAACCACGGCGGAAGACACCGAGTATGCGCTCAACCAACACATCTTGCAAACTCGTCAATGGCAAGAGCGCACCGACACCCAGCTCACCGCCCTCACCAACATGACGGAGCAACAACGAGCCGATCTTTTGGCTTACTTCCGTCACATGGGGTTCATTCCACCAAACCCATGAGCAAGAACAAGCTTGGGGGGCAGCACCCCTCGCTAAGGTATCATGTATCGCAACTTGTATCCTTTATTGTCTCCTGTTTTTGCTTGTTCTTGCCTCTCATATGAAAAACAAAATAAAAATGATAAAACTAAAAAGAACAAAAAGAAGTAGCTTAGTTTCCTTTTATGCGCTGCAAGTATGTTGCTAGTCTTTCTATGTTGAGATGATGAATAGTTGCTCTGTTTTATTTCTCTCATGTGCCTAGTTTATAATTTAGAACTCTCCTAGTTTTGAGTTTGTTGGCTAGCAAAACTTGCTTAGAACCTGAAACTTGTGGGCTGCACATGCTTGAGCTGCACCTAAGTTGTTGTGAGATGATGATATGGTAAAAAGAGCTGCTATGATCTTGTCCTAAGTTGAACTTGAAATCTCCGGAATTTTGTTCCCAAAAATTGCGAAATCTATAAGTTCCCAAGTGATGATAAATTCCTACCAAAGCCATATGCAAATTTCCTTTGAAAACCTTACTCATTTGCTACTTGTTACTTCATTGAGCTTTATCAAAATTGTGTGACCCTAGTGAGATGCTTTTCATACTCTCATGATCAAGATCACGTACACATTCCACCTCATATGCTACACTTCTACACCGGAAGTTAGCAACATGTCATGCCATCCACCAAAATAAAGACACTCCTCACATTTTATCACCTCTCTTAAAATATCAAAAGAAGGCATGGCTATGCAAAAGAAAAAGAAAATAAGGCTCACAAAAGATGAGCATGAGAAAAAGAAAAAAAAAAAAAGCTGCTCTCATTTCGAGCATGGAAAAAGAAAGAAGAAAAGATAGCCATGCCCAAAATCCAAAATAAAAAGAGGTGAAACAAAAAGAGGAGTAGTCACATACACCACCACCATCATTTTCACACTTGCACATCTTGATCTACGATTGTATGACTTGCTATCTCCATGGATCCACTCTTTTGGTTTTGCAAAATATGAATGCAAGTATGCCTCATTTCATATCCTACCTTGAGCTCCACAAAAGCCTATTAGATGTAGGATGAGGCAATACACATGCCTTGGTGAGGAATACAAACACCACTAGAGCGATTCGAGAGTATCACTTGTGGAACGTGGTTTTACTTGAAAAAAATCCTTTGAAAACTTCCGGAGAATAAAAAGCAAGACAAGGGAAGAGAAAATAAATGCTCTATACACCGTTCTCTCTCTCAACCGCCCAAGGTAAAGTGAAAAGCACAAAGCCCCATGAGGACTAAGGGGAAGGGTGAGTTACCATTGCCAACTTATTCAACTCAAGGATGAGTATCTTTGTTATACACTTGGTACCTTTAAGAAGTAGGCATTATAGCAACTCCCGATCAACAACCTAAAGTTCCACTACTTGCTCCGGGACGAGCAAGGGGTAAGCTTGGGGGACTTGTTGACGGTCGTTACGGACCAATTTCGACCGTCAATTAGTCAAATAAATGAGAAGGACTAGGCATGTCTTACACGCATTTTACTTAGAAATAACCTAGTTCCACTTGTACCTCTAGATTTTTAGTGTGCAGGTGGATAATGATGAATTCCAGTGCCCCGAGGCGACAAATCAACACTTTTACAAAACTTCCATTTCGCCGCGGGAATCAACTCCAAGATAAAAGGCCAATGACCACGAAATCCAACACAAAGAAGGCCACAAGCAACCGGAACAAAGACCAACATCCAAGTGGGGGAGCCAACTCGCCAAAGCCCAGCCCAGGAGGGGCCAGGACCAGCCTCGGCCGAACCCACCAGGGTGGTTCGGCCGAACCAGTCCGGTGGCCCCCCGGCCCACTTTTCTCCGGCGGTTTGCCCACCGCCTCCGGAGGTCGGTTCCACGCGCATTAAATGCCACCGACCTACGAAACCGCCTCCAGGAGCCGACCTTTCAAGCCTATATAAGGAGGGGTACCCCCCCCTCCTTAACACACACACAACAACACAAGGATCATTCTCTCCTCACACTAGAAGTTTAGAGGCTTTCTAGGTAGTGCTAGGCTTAGTAGTGGGCTGCCTCATTGCTCCCAAGGTCTTGTGGAGAATTGGGTATAGCTCTTGTATCCTCTCTTTGTAAGACTTGATCTTTTATATATGGAATACTTTCGTTTATATCCTTGTCATGAGCTTGACAGAGTAGTCATGATCTTGCTTGATCGTTCATCGTTCGTTCATATGAGTTCATCGTTCGTTCTTCGTTCTTCATTAATAGAAGATGAACACATATCGAATGTTCTTCGTTCGTTCATACTTGATCATCGATTACTCTTGATCTTACTTGGTTGATTGCCGTTCGTCGCTCATTCTTGAGCGACGAACGCCTTTGCATGACTTAGTGCTAGCTTTGATCCTTTCGTCTGGCTTATGCTAGTTAGACTAGTGTTCTTATGAATAGGCTTCGGGTTCATCATCCCGCAAGGGTGCTCTAGATTTACCACCATGTCGATCCGTAGGGTTGGGGTGCCTCGAGGGATCTAGAGTTGTGGTTAGTGACGCCGGCATGGTGTCGGGGTTATCTACCCACCTTTGAATGTGCTTCGTGTCCCACGGTTTGTAGAGGTAGGTGACAAGAAGTGACAGCCTTGTCATCCAAAGTAATCCTCCACGTTCGGGCATGGCATAGGAGTCTAAAAGGCCGGAGTCGCGAGGCGCACCTCGCGTAAGACCGGATCTCCCGATGATGCCTAGGCATTAGACGCTTGCTTGCGCTTGCATGATCTTGGATGTTAGGTAGAAGCTGCGCACTCATATGAATGTTGTATCATTAGGAGTAGTAGTCTCGCTAGTCTAGTTTAGCTTTATCTAGGATTGCCTCTATCCCTTTTATTAGAGAATACATTGCCTTGGTGTGTGTCACACTATCCTCAACTTATTGCTCCTAACCCCCGCATTGGAATGTGATTACTTCATCATTCTTTTGTAACACCATGAGCATAAGTACTCTTATCAACCATGTCTTCCTTTGGGAAAATATAAATACGATACCCTTGAATACTCTCGGGTGAAATGCTACAACGGGTTATCCGTCCGCTTGCGGATATTCATGACCCACCTTATAATACATATCTAGTACTTGTACCGGATGTGGATTATTTGGTTAAATAGTGCAAGTGACTTAAACCCTTGGCTCTCCCGCGGTCACGTGTTTCTTTCCGCGTGACCTTAAGAGATGCCAACACCGGATCCGCGCCGCCACGCCGCCGCCTCGTCGGGGCGCGGCCGGATCACGCGCCGCCACACCGCCGCCTCATCGGGAGCAGCCGGATCCGATGCGCCACGCTCCCGCGCTGGACGATGCAGCCCGGATACGAGCCGCCAGCGCACCTGCATCCACGCTCGCCGGCCCCGGAGGGCTGCGGGCTGGATCCGCGCCCCCGCTCGCCGCGTCGCCGCCACCGCCGAAGAGGGCGGCTGGATTCGCGCCCCCGTGCGCCTCCGCGTCGCCGCCACCGGCCCGAAGGGGGCGGCCGGATCCAGCGCCGCTACCGCGCCGCTGCCCCCATGCACTCACTAGCCGCCGCCGGCGGAGCCGACGAGAGAAGGGTGGAGAGAGGGAGGGCGCGAGAGGAGGGGCTGCGGGGTCGAGGCAGGGAGTTGTGGCGTGTGTAGGGGTGGCGGCGGCTGGCAAGAGATGAGGGAGGCAAGAGATGGAGGGAGGCTTCTTTATTTGGTGTAAAACTAGGGTTAGGGGGAAGTGGGCTGGGCCTTTTTTTAACGAGCGAGGCCAGACAATGTGGCCCGCCGCTAAAATCACCGTGATTTTTAGCGACGGGGTCACGATAGCTGGCGCAGCTTACTCGTTTTTTGGTGCCGTCGCCATAGTGAGTGATTGTGGTAGTGGGACTCTAGAAACAGCCTGCACCAAAAGGGACGCTCCGAGTCGCATACAAAGTCCGTTTTGGACAGTTCTTTATATGGATGGAAAGACAATTTGATGGCCTTTCCAATGGATCTAGTCCCATGTCAAAAGTCTGCACGTAAGCGGCGGTGAATCGCCGAAATAAGAAGACATCCGAAACTGTCCCGGTGTTGCACCATCGTCTTTCGGCCTTTGGGCCGTGTAATTTGTTGAGCCCACTTAGGGCTGCGTCCAGGGTGGTATGGATGACCCTAGGGTCTTCATAAGCAGCCGCCGCCCCTTCTTTAGGGTTTGAGTTTTGTTTAGTTTGAGTTTTTCGGAGAGAAACTACGATTGCATCATTATAGCTTGTGGCGACAAGTCCTTTTCTGTGATCCAGGGCCCCTGTTCTTGTTCTCCTCAACTCGTGGCGATTAATCCTTTCGAACCGAGTGCTAGAACTCTTTTAATTCCGAGTGTCAATTCCTATTTGCAATTTCGGATTGCGTGTTTATCCCTTCTTGTTTGTGTTCTCGATTAGCTTGCAGGGAAAAGCCTTCTCGACGAGGTCAATCAAGTTATGCTTGGTTGATAACCAACGAGGCAGTGGTGTGTGACACCCCGTGTCACTAAAAGCTTCTCCATCACTGCATCGAGAGATGAGTTTTCAACACGAAGTTTAAACAAAACGGATCAATAAAGGTCAAAAGTTAAAGGCTGGCAAAAATATGCATTTCCTCAAGAAAAGTATATGCATATTATATTTTTATTGGATTGGGTATAATGAGAGGAAATTATGAGGAATTTACTGGAAATTTTCAAAAAGGATAAAAGCCCATTTAAGTAAAGATTAAACCCCAAGTCAGCTGTATTGTGGATTTTTTATAAATTTTTCGGAGCAGAATTGGATCTTTGGTCAATAAGGAAATTTGCTCAGAATGTTTTGGAGTACACCCTGGAATTTTGTCATATTTTTCTGCAGCTTAGAAATGGAGTTTAAAATTAAATTATAGAGTGAGGGCTTTTCTGCAAAATGGCGAGATTATCCAATCGTTCCTGATCTCTCACGGCTCTCTCTCTCTGCACGCTCTCTCCAGCCCCGCCGGCTGCTCGCGCTCGATCCTTCGCTGCTGTCGTGCTCTCTCCAGCGCCCGCCACGCAGCAGGCTGCTGCCACGCCACCCCACCATCCGACCGGATAAAGCCAAGTTGTAGTTCCTTTCCCTCTCTCTCGCTCAGTTGCACGCACAGACGCCGCCACCCGTCACCACTGCCGCATCGCTGCTCGGCCAGCTCGCTCCACCCCAGCGCGAGCCACCACCACCGGTGGATGCGCCACGCCGTACTAGAACTCCAGGAGAAAACCTCATCCCCATCCGTGGCCTGAGCTAGAAGAATTTCGAAGTTTTCTTCTCCCACGCCATTAGCGAACGACGTCGACGCCGCGGAGAAATTCGCCCTCTCTGGTGAGCTTCCTTGTCCAATTCGTGGCCCATATGCTCGCAACCTATCTCTCTTCCTCCCTGGAAGCTCTCATCAAGTTTCGTGCGCAGGTTGTCGTGAATTCAGCCGTTTTTCCCAAGTCCGACCGCCGCCGTTCTTCACCTCGCCGGCGAGCTCACCTTTCTGGCCATCTCCAAGGCTTACTACTCTCGTGCCGCTGTTGCTCATCCTCCGTTGGTGCTTATGAGAGTTGTTTCCCCAATTTTAGTGGCCTATGTTGTGCGCACGTCGTCGCCGAATCTTGCCGACGGCCGCCGCTTGCCGTGGACCCATCTCCGGCCGCCCCATGCCGCCGGTGACCTCACCAAAGTGTTTGCCGTGTCTCACTGGCCCCGTAGCTATGTTTTCGTCAAGTTTGGACCCCGTTCGGCCAACTCCGGTCGCCGCTCCGGCGAGCCGCCGCCGCCGTCCGGCCGTCGACCACCATGGCCACATGACTGACCTCACAGCCCCGGATTTCCGTGTGGCCACAGCCACTGCCAATCCCAAATCGTGTAACACCCGGTGTGGCCGCGTCCTGATTGGTCGAGTTCATCAATTATTCCTGTTTCCGAAATAAAAATCCAGAAAATCGTATTACCTCCCAAAAATCATATCTTTTGATTCCGAACTCCAAATTGACTCAATCCAAGTTTGTTGGATTCCTTGTTTCATGCTCTAGCCTCTTGTTCTGTTGAACATCAGAAATTCTTCATGGTTTTTCCTAGATTTATCAGAACATCCAAAACACTAGTTAATTCATAATTAATTCCTTGTTTATGCTAAAATTGCAAACCCAACTTTATTAGTTTAGTTTTGATCTGCTCTATCTGCTAGAGTAATGTTTTGATACTGTTTATGCATGTGTACATGATGGTAGCTAATTTGCGCATAACATCTTTCATAATTATAAGTCACATAAAATGATAGGTTCACTTCAAAATAAATTTTATATTTGTATGCATATGTCTTCAAGAACCATGTTTGTAATTTAGCTATGTTTGTATCATCGACATTTGCATCATCATACCTTTGCATCGTACTGCATTCATCGCTATTGACACATGGTTAATTTAGGAAACGACGAAGTGTCGGTCCGGGATCTTAGAAGGAATCGACACAAGAACTGGCACCGAAGTTGCTAACATTTCCACTGTGGCACAAGGCAAGCCCCGGTGCATCCTCCTAGTTTTTAAATGTTTTTCCTTTCAGTATAACACTACTAGATGTCTAGGGTGTTTGTGCATTAAGTGTAGGTGATGTTTGAAACCCACCTGCATTGTTTCCCGATATGACCTATGTTAGTGATATGCTTTGGTACAGGTAGTTCGATAGAAAAGCGGCTATGCTTACATCATAAGTTTACCGGTATAATTTGCTTAAGTGTACTCGGAGCATGAAGGCTTCGAGACTTGGAAGAGTAATGAATACGAAAATGCTAATCTTGAGACCGAGCGAGTGCATGTGTGGGAAAGAGCGAAGGCAAGGGCACTGGAGAGGGCTTGTCTCGCAAGGTGACGGATCGTTCGTGTAAATAACTAAAAGTTGAGACGTGGACGGGCCTGTAGGTGAAAGGGCAAGTGCATGTGCCTTCGAGGACATGGCTTGCAAGGTTGTAGCCCCGTCTGTCGTCGGTTCAAGGACCAGTGTCGTTGTTGGCCCTGCTTGAGCAAGTATTGAACGAGTGCACGAGTGCATGCTAGTTTTATGGGAACTAGTAAACCTACGTAACCTTAATAGCTTGCAATGGCGTAGGTTACCCGAATCCTTGGTCGTAGGATCCGTTGGGGGTGGACGGGTTCACGAGGTGCGTAGGACGATTGCCCACTCGAGGATTTGGACCCTACAAAGTTGTAGGATGTCATGGTGAACGGTTGATATACGTGTTCTTAAATGATGCGTATGTCGTGTACCTCGGGTTTTCCCAGCTGGTGATAAATCGATGCGTATCGCTGTCCCTCGCAGTAATGAGTACCGCTTGTGAACCGAGTCACATCGTAGTAACAACTTGAACGAAGCTTTGGATAATTATGGTTGCGTGTGATGGTTTTTACTTATGCTTTACGGTATTTATATCTTTCTTGATGCTAATATCATTGTTATTTGTGTACAAGTTATTAAATGCTAAAATCATGAAAGTAAGGATCAATGGCTTAGTCGCTTGTTTTATTATCAAAACCAGCTACATCCTCCGAGCCTTGCATGTCTAGGCGTCGGCCTTAGAGTGCCATGTTGACGGGTCGATCTTGCTGAGCTCTAGTTGCTCATGCTTTGTGCCTTTGTTGTTTTGTTTCAGGTGATGCATTAGGTGCCCTGTTGGTGTTATGCCACTAGGATATGCAGATTCCAGAGGAGCTGGACTTCCCACTGGGAGCCTAGTCTGCACGCGAGTAATGTGCTTGGCTACGTGATAATCCGTATGGGCTCGGATTTATCACCTTTTGCTGTATAATATCGTCGAGACGTATCAACGTTATGTTTGCTTCCGCACCTTTTCTAAACTTGAACTTGTTAAACTTCCGTTGCTTTGAACTTAATAAACTACTGATGTAAATTATGAAGTTATTTTCTCTGTTGTAATATAAAGTTGGCCAGTTGTTGTATTATCAAGTGTACTGCTTAAACGACACCTCGGGAATCACGATCCGTGGGTCGGTGCGATTGCAGACTGGTATCGAGCCAATTCCATGGTAATACAACAACTACGACATATTTTGAAAACTACGTCGTATTTACTGAGTGAGGATACGTTAGTATGCCCGATATAAGGATGTTAGAGTTGGTGGCAAAAACTAACATTGGGTTATGATTGTTTAAATATTTGCAACTACGGAATCTTCAACGAAGGTACGTGCGTGGGCCGACACGCGGATATCGGTGTCTACGTTCCCGCGAGACGTCTACGGGACCTCGCTTTGGCTCGTGGGATACCACGGGACGATCCTTTCCCATGGATCGTTACTAGTAGAACTGCTTTTATTTTCGTAGTTTCTTTTGAATTTGATGTATTGTTTCTGAAATGGATCTTACTGAGGTACACTAACCACGTTAGTGTGTTGTGTATCGAAAACTTAGATTAACTTACGTGGTTGAGTGCGGGTCGCCACCGAGGTTTCGTTTACCGCTAAGACGGAAGTACTATTTTCTTTTGAGTGAGGAACGGTTAGGTTTAAAAATAAAACTTGCATCATGGCATGGCATAAAACGACCCGAACTAAAATATGCCTTATCTCACTTTTCAACCTCACGATTGCTATTCGAAAAACAAATTAGGAAATAATCAAGAACCTAAAATTTGATTTAAGGATGTCCTAAAAATTTCAAGTTCTGATCTTGATTTTTGTTCCAAATCCTATCCTTGGAAATCCTCGTAATTGATCTCCGAATGTCTTGAAAGATCTTCAACTTCAGTTATTCAGTTTGCTATTCTGAAATTTCATTGTCATGTACATTGATTTTCCTAAAAGGATTGTGTTGGTCTATAAGGAGTAAGGAATTAATGTACATCCACAATTTTATTTCAGCATGGTGAACACTGCCACCAGCCTCTACGAGGCCGAGAGTTCTCGGCCAAGGAGCTCACCACAATGCACCTCCCACCGCCACCACCAGCTACATTGGAGCAGATTCTCGCCATGTTGCTTGAATCAAGGCGAGAAGACAATTTGGATTGCTCGGAGAAATAGCTCGGAACTCAAGCCGCAATGGTGGACGTCGTGGCTGATCATCCACGACAAAGTACTTATCAAGATTTTCTGTCAACTCATCCGGTACAATTTGAGCGTGCCAACGAGCCCTGGATGCTGATCATTGGCTCCGTGGCATAGAGTCCAAGTTTGGATTGTTGCAGTGCACCAACGCCACAGAAGCCTCTCTTCGCAGCACAGGCTACTACAAGGACCCGCCGGTGCTTGGTGGGCGGATTATCCGGCTTCTCTTCCGAGGAAGGACACATAGTGCGGTGGGATGAATTCAAAGCTGCCTTTCGTGCTCGTTATATTCCTGTCGCATTGATGGAAAGAAAGCTGCAAGAATTTCAAGATTTGAAACAAGGAGGGAGGACCGTTCTTGAGTATACCGAGAAGTTCAATCATTTAGCCCAATATGCTCCTCTTTATGTGGACAACGAAGAAAAGAAGCGTGCTGCCTTCCGAAGGAGGCATGAACCCCGTGTTAAAGGAGAAATTAACTTGGCGAGTCCACTTGGAACTTTTAATGATCCGGTTAATGCAGCTATCATTCGGGAGGATGCTCGGCCGCGAAGTGCTAGCCGATGAGCGCAAGAGGAAGGCTCCACCAAGTGGTACACCTCCCGGTCCTCCACGCAGTATGCGTCTGGTGTACACTTCACCCATTGGACAACGCTTTCGGAGCGGCACCTCGGCAACAATATTCTCGCCCGCCACGCAGCAAGGTTATGCTAGGCCACCCCGGCGGCAGCCCGGTATGCTCAACGTGCACCACCTCAACAGCAAGCAAATCAGCTCTAGCGCGTAGTGTTCCTCAAGTTGGGCAGAATAATCCTAAAAGGGTGTTACAATTGTGGTCAAACTGGTCATTTCATCAATAGTTGTCCATTTCCAAAGAAGAATGGTAACGGCGAGTCGCAAGGGCAAGCTGCAATTCAACAACGAGGTTCTTCTAACGGGATGGCCGTGTGAACTTCACAAGTCTGGATGACATCCTCTGAAGGTGAACCTGTTCTTGCGGGTATGTTCTCGCTACATCTTCACCCGAGTTGTCATTTTGTTCGACTCGGGTGCTTCTCACTTAATTTTGTTAGCCGATCATGCATTCGAAGGCATAACCTATCTACCTATACCACTAAAAATCCTTATACTATTCGATCTCCTGGTGGTCAAATTCCATGCTGATCAAATCCTAGGAAAGGCACCGGTGGAATTGAGATCGAGAAGGTGTATTCCACCAACTTTATTATGCTAGAGCAGCAAGAGATAGATCTTATTTTAGGTATGCAATGGATGACTTTTCATAAGGCTTTACTAGACATTGCCCCTCGCATTGTTCATTTGAATTCTCCAATTCATGGACCGGATTCCATTCCTTTGAGTGTGGTTCCAACCAAAAGTCTTGTCGTCCATCATCTCGAAGAAAAATCCTTGGAAAATATTCCCATTATTCGCGAATTTCCGGATGTATTCCCTGATGATCTTCCTGGTCTTCCTCCTGACCAGCGATGTTGAATTCAAAATCGAACTCCAACCGGGAACGTCTCCGGTTTCTCGACAGCCGTATAAGATGGCACATAATGAGTTGAAAGAGCTGAAAGTCCAAGCGAAGGATTTGTTGGACAAAGGAGTACATTACGCCCAAGCTCGTCACCTTGGGGTTGTCCTGCTATGTTCGTGAAGAAGAAGGACAAAAGTCTACGCCTTGTCGTCGATTATCGACCGCTGAATGAAGTGACCATCAAGAATAAATATCCATTACCCCGTATTGACATTCTATTTGATCAATTGGTTGGTGCAAAAGTGTTTTCAAAGATTGATCTTCGTTCGGGTACCATCGGATCAAGATTCGAGAAGAAGATATTCCGAAGACTGCCTTCTCTACTAGATATGGTCTTTATGAGTATACGGTAATGTCCTTTGGATTAACCAACGCTCCGGCCTACTTCATGTATTTGATGAACTCGGTGTTCATGCCAGAGCTGGATAAGTTTGTAGTGGTCTTCATTGATGATATTCTCATATACTCCAAGGATAAGGAAGAGCATGCCGAACATCTTCAGATTATACTACAACGCTTGCGAGGATCATAAGTTATATGCCAAGTTTAGCAAGTGTGAATTTTGGTTGGATCGAGTTCCATTCCTTGGTCATGTGGTCTCAAGTGAAGGCATTGCTGTTGACCACTGGAAAGGTTCGGGATGTATTGAATTGGAAACAACCAAAGTCGCGTCTCACAAATTCGAAGTTTTTCTTGGACTAGCGGGTTATTATCGGCGTTTCATCCCCAATTTTTCACGGCTAGCACAACCTATCACAAAGCTACTGAAGAAGGAAGTGAAGTTTTGAATGGAATAACCAATGTGAAGAAGCTTTTCAGAATTTGAAGAAGTTGCTAACCACTTGCTCCCGTTTTGGTTCAACCGAGACATCACTAAATCCTTTGATGTGTATTGTGATGCATACGGTACGGGACTTGGATGCGTTCTTATGCAAGAAGGCCGTGTCATTGCTTACGCATCTCGGCAATTACGTAAGCATGAAGAACACTACCCTACACATGATTTGGAGTTAGGCTACGGTGATACTAGCACTCAAGATTTGGCGACACTATTTGCTCGGTAATCTGGTGCATATCTACCTGAGAACCACAAGAGTCTTAAGTATATATTCAGCAATCGGATCTGAACATGCGCCGGAGAAGATGGTTAGAGTTAATAAAAGACTATGAGTTGGAAGTACATTATCATCCTGGTAAAGCTAATGTTGTTGCCGGCTTACTTGAGTCGTAAAGAGCATTGCAATAATTTGGTGCTACAATTGATGCACGAGCAATGAAGATGTTTCTACTACGAAGCCGGTACACACATTATACCTATGGCAGCTATTCACAATTTGGCAGTCCATTCAACTATCGAGAGAAGAAGTAATTGCTGCTCGAGAAAAAGGATCCGGGTATGGCTCATATTCGAAAGAAAATTCAAGATGGCAAGGCAACATGCTTTCGACAAGATAATAATGGTGCTCTATGGTTTAACGATCGATTGGTTGTTCCTAAGGATTTTAAACTCCGTCGTAAGATTCTCGATGAAGCACACCAATCAAAGTATTCGATTCATCCTGGTAGTAACAAAATGTATCAAGGATTAAGAGAAAGTTTTTGGTGGACTAGGATGAAACGAGAAGTTGCTCGCTACGTCGCGCGAGTGTGATACTTGTCAAAGGATCAAGGCAGACCATTTGAAGAAAGCGGGTCTTCTGCAACCATTAAGTATTCTGCTTGGAAGTGGGATGACATTAGTATGGATTTCATTGTTGGTTTTCCTCGCACGACTCGTAAGCATGACTCCATCACGGGTTGTTGTTGACCGACTCACTAAGTCAGCTCATTTCATACCGGTCCAACACTTGCTACTCGGTTCGCGATATGCCGAACTTTATATCTCCAGGATTTTATGCTTACATGGTGTGCCCAAGACAATTATTTCAGATCGAGGTTCCCAATTTGTGGCAAGATTTTGGGAACAACTTCATCGCATCTTTGGGTACTAAGTTAATTCGCGGTTCAGCTTATCACCCGACTCTTGCGACGGACAAAGCGGCGTGTCAATCAGATTTTGGAAGACATGCTTAGGGCTTGTGTTTTAAAACATGGAGGTAATTGGGATGAATATACGCACTCTCGCTGAGTTCTCTTACAACAACGGTTATCAAGAGAGTGCGGGTATGACGCCATTTGAAGCCTTATATGGACGCGGTTGTCGAACCCCTCTAAATTGGTCGAGTGCGGAGAAAGAGTCACCTTTGGACCAGGATCTAGTACAACAAAGCTGAAGAAAAGGTTCGGGTTATTCGAGGCCAATTTAAAGGCTGCCAAGCAACGTCGGGAGATGTATGCAAATAAGCGTCGTCGACCCCTTACCTTTGACAAGGACGATTATGTCTATCTACGAGTATCTCCTATGAGGGGCATTCAACGTTTTGGTATAAAAGGAAAATTGGCACCTCGTTATATTGGACCGTTCAAAATATTGGAACAATGTGGACCGGTAGCTTATAAACTGGAATTGCCAATCAAATTATCTGGAGTACACAACATTTTTCACGTATCCCGATTGAAGAAGTGTCTCAAGCCTCCGAGTGGACATTATTTTGGAAGATGTTGAACGATTACAACTCTGATCTCACTTACTCCGAGTACCCGGTAAAAGTGCTCGATGAGAAGGACCGCGTCACTCGAAAGCGAAAGCTCAAATTCTATAAGGTTCAATGGAACAATCACTGCGAAGATGAAGCTACCAGGAAACAACGAGAATTTCTTCGAGACCCATTATCCGAGGATTTCTTTGTCAATTTTCAGGTATGAAGCGGTAATGTATTCACTTTCTTTAGTCCGCTTTAAATCTCGGGACGAGATTTCTTTAAGGAGGGGAGGGTTGTGACACCCCGTGTCACTAAAAGCTTCTCCATCATCGCATCGAGAGATGAGTTTTCAACACGAAGTTTAAACAAAACGGATCAATAAAGGTCAAAAGTTAAGAGCTGGCAAAAATATGCATTTCCTCAAGAAAAGTATATGCATATTATATTTTTATTGGATTGGGTATAATGAGAGGAAATTATGAGGAATTTACTGGAAATTTTCAAAAAGGATAAAAGCCCATTTAAGTAAAGATTAAACCCCAAGTCAGCTGTATTGTGGATTTTTTATAAATTTTTCGGAGCAGAATTGGATCTTTGGTCAATAAGGAAATTTGCTCAGAATGTTTTGGAGTACACCCTGGAATTTTGTCATATTTTTCTGCAGCTTAGAAATGGAGTTTAAAATTAAATTATAGAGTGAGGGCTTTTCTGCAAAATGGCGAGATTATCCAATCGTTCCTGATCTCTCACGGCTCTCTCTCTCTGCACGCTCTCTCAGCCCCGCCGGCTGCTCGCGCTCGATCCTTCGCTGCTGTCGTGCTCTCTCCAGCGCCCGCCACGCAGCAGGCTGCTGCCACGCCACCCCACCATCCGACCGGATAAAGCCAAGTTGTAGTTCCTTTCCCTCTCTCTCGCTCAGTTGCACGCACAGACGCCGCCACCCGTCACCACTGCCGCATCGCTGCTCGGCCAGCTCGCTCCACCCCAGCGCGAGCCACCACCACCGGTGGATGCGCCACGCCGTACTAGAACTCCAGGAGAAAACCTCATCCCCATCCGTGGCCTGAGCTAGAAGAATTTCGAAGTTTTCTTCTCCCACGCCATTAGCGAACGACGTCGACGCCGCGGAGAAATTCGCCCTCTCTGGTGAGCTTCCTTGTCCAATTCGTGGCCCATATGCTCGCAACCTATCTCTCTTCCTCCCTGGAAGCTCTCATCAAGTTTCGTGCGCAGGTTGTCGTGAATTCAGCCGTTTTTCCCAAGTCCGACCGCCGCCGTTCTTCACCTCGCCGGCGAGCTCACCTTTCTGGCCATCTCCAAGGCTTACTACTCTCGTGCCGCTGTTGCTCATCCTCCGTTGGTGCTTATGAGAGTTGTTTCCCCAATTTTAGTGGCCTATGTTGTGCGCACGTCGTCGCCGAATCTTGCCGACGGCCGCCGCTTGCCGTGGACCCATCTCCGGCCGCCCCATGCCGCCGGTGACCTCACCAAAGTGTTTGCCGTGTCTCACTGGCCCCGTAGCTATGTTTTCGTCAAGTTTGGACCCCGTTCGGCCAACTCCGGTCGCCGCTCCGGCGAGCCGCCGCCGCCGTCCGGCCGTCGACCACCATGGCCACATGACTGACCTCACAGCCCCGGATTTCCGTGTGGCCACAGCCACTGCCAATCCCAAATCGTGTAACACCCGGTGTGGCCGCGTCCTGATTGGTCGAGTTCATCAATTATTCCTGTTTCCGAAATAAAAATCCAGAAAATCGTATTACCTCCCAAAAATCATATCTTTTGATTCCGAACTCCAAATTGACTCAATCCAAGTTTGTTGGATTCCTTGTTTCATGCTCTAGCCTCTTGTTCTGTTGAACATCAGAAATTCTTCATGGTTTTTCCTAGATTTATCAGAACATCCAAAACACTAGTTAATTCATAATTAATTCCTTGTTTATGCTAAAATTGCAAACCCAACTTTATTAGTTTAGTTTTGATCTGCTCTATCTGCTAGAGTAATGTTTTGATACTGTTTATGCATGTGTACATGATGGTAGCTAATTTGCGCATAACATCTTTCATAATTATAAGTCACATAAAATGATAGGTTCACTTCAAAATAAATTTTATATTTGTATGCATATGTCTTCAAGAACCATGTTTGTAATTTAGCTATGTTTGTATCATCGACATTTGCATCATCATACCTTTGCATCGTCTGCATTCATCGCTATTGACACATGGTTAATTTAGAAACGACGAAGTGTCGGTCCAGGATCTTCGAAGGAATCGACACAAGAAGCGGCACCAGAAGTTGCTAACATTTCCACTGTGGCACAAGGCAAGCCCCGGTGCATCCTCCTAGTTTTTAAATGTTTTTCCTTTCGGTATAACACTACTAGATGTCTAGGGTGTTTGTGCATTAAGTGTAGGTGATGTTTGAAACCCACCTGCATTGTTTCCCGATATGACCTATGTTAGTGATATACTTGGTACAGGTAGTTCGATAGAAAACTGGCTATCCTTACATCATAAGTTTGCCGGTATAATTTGCTTAAGTGTACTCGGAGCATGAAGGCTTCGAGACTTGGGAGAATTAATGAATGCGAAAATGCTAATCTTGAGACCGAGCAGTCACGTGTGGGAAAGAGCGAGAGGCAAGGGCCCGGAGAGGGCTTGTCTCGCAAGGTGGCAGATCGTTCGTGTAAATAACTAAAAGTTGAGACGTGGACGGGCCCTGTAGGTGAAAGGGCAAGTGCATGTGCCTTCGAAGGACATGGCTTGCAAGGTTGTAGCCCCGTACGTCGTCGGTTAAGGACCGTGTCGTTGTTGGCCCTGCTTGAGCAAGTATTGAACGAGTACTGAGTGCATGCTAGTTTTATGGGAACTAGTAAACCTACGTAACCTTAATAGCTTGCAATGGCGTAGGTTACCCGAATCCTTGGTCGTAGGATCCGTTGGGGTGGACGAGGTTCACGAGTGCCGTGGAACGGCTGCCCACTCGAGGATTTGGACCCTACAAAGTTGTAGGATGTCATGGTGAACGGTTGATATACGTGTTCTTAAATGATGCGTATGTCGTGTACCTCGGGTTTTCCCAGCTGGTGATAAATCGATGCGTATCGCTGTCCCTCGCGATAATGAGTACCGCTTGTGAGTCGAGTCACATCGTAGTAACAACTTGAACGAAGCTTTGGATAATTATGGTTGCGTGTGATGGTTTTTACTTATGCTTTACAGTATTTATATCTTTCTTGATGCTAATATCATTGTTATTTGTGTACAAGTTATTAAATGCTAAAATCATGAAAGTAAGGATCAATGGCTTAGTCGTTGTTTTATTATCAAAACCAGCTACATCCTCTCGAGCCTTGCATGTCTAGGCGTCGGCCTTAGAGTGCCATGTTGACGGGTCGGTCTTGTCGAGCTCTAGTTGCTCATGCTTTGTGCCTTTGTTGTTTTGTTTCGGGTGATGCATTAGATTGCCCTGTTGGTGTTATGCCCTGGGATATGCAGATTCCGGAGGGTCTGGACTTCCCACTGGGAGCCTAGTCTGCCGCAGATAATGTAGCTTGGCTACGTGATAATCCGTATGGGCTCGGATTTATCACCTTTTGCTGTATAATATCGTCGAGACGTATCAACGTTATGTTTGCTTCCGCACCTTTTCTAAACTTGAACTTGTTAAACTTCCGTTGCTTTGAACTTAATAAACTCGATGTAAATTATGAAGTTATTTTCTCTGTTGTAATATAAAGTTGGCCGAGTTGTTGTATTATCAAGTGTCTCGCTAAACAGACACCTCGGGAATCACGATCCGTGGGTCGGTCTCGTTGCATGGTGTAGCGGTTGCATGATCAAATCATGTTGATTTGAAGCCGAACCGTCAACGTCGAGTTCTCCAAATTCGAGTTTACCGCCCTCTACCTCTCGGAAGATCGCCTAGATCATATCGAGTGGTATCGATTCCGGGTTGCCCATGAGGTGCTCGTGCTATCCTTTAGATTAGTTTTTGTTCATCACCTATTGTCCACAAAAAGCCAAGAAAAAAATTTACACTTTCCGCTGTCCTACCGCCCTTTGTGTCTTGCAATTCGATTATAGATTGCTTTGTTGAGTTTGTGTCCGTGGTCGAGTCTTGTTGTTGGTTTTAGATTGTGTTTTGTCGTCGTAGTATAACGTGCTCCTTGCTGTTGATTCCACCAGCTGTCACATCCACCTTCACTAGATTACAAGTCGTGCCACCCTACTCGTCGACTTGCCCTCGCTAGCCGTCTTGTGTGAATTCTCTCCGCGCAAGCCCTAGATAGGTTGCGGGCCGCTTTGTGTTTTTGCCCTACTTCGCTGCCCCCTTTGTTTCATCATCTGGCAAATACCTAGCTTAGTTCATATCATCTTTTAGCTTTGTTTTTGCTATGATTCAGATAAGGAAGCTTTTCCCGTTTACTGTCGTTGTGATCGTCGAGTTGTGCTTGGCCAAAAACTATAGGTTGACATACCTTCGATAAAACGAGGCATAACTTTTCGCTCGTTGCTCCATTTTGGCTGAAATTTTTACGGCGGATTCTTGACAAGATGTTGAGGTGCCCTCGTCAAAAAATTAAAAAAAAATCGAGGAAAAATAGAAAAACTCGCTTGAAGTTTCTGCACGCTTTTTGGCATAGTCTGTTTGATTTTCTATATGCGACATCTTAACTCTGTTTGAGTTTTCAATTCTTGTGGTTCCATCTTTGGTGGTAAGTGTTCGAGAGAAAAATAAGAAAAAAATTATTGAAAAAAAGAAAAGTCGAACACCTAAGATTTGCACTAGTGATTATTGTTGAAATATTTACAAAACTACCATTGTGTGTAATTGTCGTTGGTTCTTTGAGCTTTCTCCATTGCTTTTGTTTCATCTTGTTGTGCTACGTCTAGGAACACGTCTTAGCCAGCAATTCTGACTTGTGCTTTGGATACTTAATGAACTTAGCTTATCAAGTTTCGATTTTTGCTAATCCCTGCTGTCTTTGAAGCCTACCTATAGCTCCACATACATACTTACATCAAGCATAGGTTTTATCTTTGCAACTCGTTACACCCAAGCTCCACAAGTTACCATCTTGTTGCTTTGGTAAGAACACTTGTAAGACGGTGGTAAGCCGTTTTCTGTTTTGCTTTCCACTCTTCATAAATCCCAGTAGTTGTTAGTTGGTTAGGGATAATACTTTTGTGTTGTCTTTTGTTGTCTTCTAACAATGACATGTTCTTCATATCCACCAACATATGATGGTGTAGGTGCCGATGAGTACATTGCGTGGCAAATTGCTATTGATAACATCTTTGCAACTCGCTTCATGTATCCTAGGTGAAAGGTTAGAAATGTAGCTAGTGTTTTGCGACAATTAGCTTTAGCTTGGTGGGATTCTTTATGTGATTTTGATAAACCTCAAAATTGGAATGATATGAAAATTCTTACGAGAGAAATTTTTGTTAACCCACCATCAACCTTGACTTCATATGATGAGGCGAATAATTTAGAGGATAAACCCATTGTTGTGTCTTTTGCCCCTCCTAATTTTTGGCAGGATGCTGAACAAAAGGAAGAGGACAAGGACCATGGAAGAAATGAGGAGCTCACGACCTCATATGCAAATTCAAAACCATCAATTCTTAGTGTACTTATCACTCTCGTTGAGGACACAGTGTCGGCCATGGTACTACACTCACAAAAGGTGAGACTTATATTGATATGCAGAATTTTTCCATAAATCATGCTATCTTAGAGCAATTGTTAGTGGAACCGTCTCTAAATTTATCGTTGTCACATGATGATTTGCTTGGTGTTCCTTGTGATAAATCTGAATTATTTGATAATGCTTCGGTTTTACATGCTTTGGACCCAAATATTATTGCTGAACATAATCTTGGTGTGCATATTTCTAGTGCAAATGATGAGGTCAAACTGTTGTCTTCTTTGCAAACATTGGGTTACATTGAATTTTCTGATTTGTGTAATCTCGATAGTTTGGTGGAGAAACTTTTCCAATATGCTGATTTGCCTTGGTTTGATGAACATACATATCATGTTGTTGGAAATTATGACAACAAAGGACAATATTTGATTCATAGTGTACATACGTAGCAATATGAATTATCCTTTTGTTGTGCACGGTCATGATCGATTAGAGGACAGCCATACTGCATATTTTAGTCCACGTTCCTCTAGTTCTATTTTCATGAAGCAAATTTATGATAAAGAAGGGGAGACTTTCTCGTTACTACCTATGCTTGTTTGTACTAATCTTTTACAGGGGTTGTATTGACAAACATGGTGTGCTTGATGTAACTGTTATGCGAGGTCAAGCTATTGTGGTTCCCTTTGTTTTTGCCACCCGGTTCTTCTTTGTGTTGTGCAGGATCGGTTGCATGTACAATCGACGCCGAGGACGACTTTTCATCAAGAAGGGGAGGATGATGTGGACATGACAACCATTCATATATCCATGACTGGTGCATGGAGTGTAAACGAAGGAGTCCATAAAAGGTTTCTAAGACATGAAGGAGGTTTGATGTTAATCCAATTCAAGTCCCCAAGGTGGAGGCCCAAATCAACTCAAGTTCGAGTCTGTCTTGGACTCCGCAACGCCTGCACCAAAAGGGATGCCCCGGTCGCATACGAAGTCTGTTTTGAACGTTCTTTATATGGATAGAAAGATAATTTGATGGCCTTTCCAATGGATCTAGTCCCATGTCAAAATTGGCCCGAGGCGTCGGGAATCACCAAAATAAGAAGACGTCCGGAAACCGTCCCGGTGTTGCACCACCGTCTTTTGGCCTTTGCGCCGTGAGCCCACTTAGGGCTGCATCCAGGGGGTGGTATGGATGAACCTAGGGTATTCATAAGCAGCCGCCGCCCCTTCCTTAGGGTTTGGGTTTTGTTTAGTTCGAGTTTTTCAGAGAGAAACTACGATTATCATTGCAATTGTGGCGACAAGTCCTTTTACTCAACTAATTTTCTGCAATGGTGATTATATTGAGAGGTTTTCAGGTCCAAAATAATGACCATTATTTTTTTCTCAACTAACGGCCATTAGTTCAAGGGTAGTTTAGTAATTGCACTAAAAAATTAATATTTTTTATCATACAAACTTGTGTTAAATACACAAAAACTTAATTACAATAATAATAATGATGATTAATCAAATTTAAAATAAATATTTTATAACATATTCATGGAAAAATTAACTAACTTATTAGTTATGATGAATTTTGTATTATAATCTTATTATTTTGACAATATTACCCTTACTAATGGCAATTAGTTATTAACTTCTAAAATTTAATCTTCACCGTTAGATTCAACTAATGGCCATTAGTTGAGGGAAAATAATGGCCATTATTTTGAAAACACCCCATTATATTTCCACCGTCGGTGGAGCCCCCCCCCTTTGAGCAAGCTCGAGTGTATTTGCATGGCGCTAAGGCCATGCATGCATTTACCTTTTTTTTAGTTGAACGAAGAATTATATTAATATGTAGTTGAGTACATACTCAAGTTCCAAGCACTCTGTAAGTCAAAGAGGTACAACCGATAGCACTCAACATGTAGCTCCAAAACTCAATGCCAAACCTATGTGACGGTCCATATGGATGACTGCACATGCAAGTGACCTTCATGCGTCATAGACGGCTCAACCGAGGTTATGCCACAGCCCAACGAATGGCAGCCAACATTCCTGTAGGCAGAATCGAGCATCATCTTCTTCTCATGTCTCCCTTCCCTTCTTCTTGCTTCTGCAACCGAAGAAAGAAGAAAGACTAGACACAAAGTTCTCACTAGGCCTCTATCGTTATGAAAAAGGTCCGGCTGATATTCTACAGGATCATATGCATCAAAAGTTTAGAGGCCAAAATGGATGGAAAACTGAAGGGTGGAGAAGTATTGTGCAGAAGTTCAATGAAAAATTTCCATCAGCCGGATATAGCAAGGATCAGATTCGAGAGAAGGAAAGAGAACTGAAAGCAAACTATCGAGCACTTCGAGATGCAAGAAAGAACAGTGGTGCAGGTTGGAATGATACTCTTTGCACCATCAATGCTACTGAAGTGGAATGGGATACTGTCTATAAGGTAAGATTACTGCTTCTTCTCTATATAAGTTTCTACTTTCTAGACCAATTTATTGCTTGCTTGTTGCTGGATCAATTATTCTTGTTTCACTGAATAGTATACTAAGTAGTAACCTGTTTTGTTATTTGGCATTTAACAGGACAATCACACTCTTAAGAAAAGTTTCGCAAAAAAGGTTTCCCTCTTTACTACCAAATGGAAAAGTTGTATGAAGGTAAAAGAAATAGAACTAATGGTACACCTGGATATGGTCTCATGTACTAGTACTTAAAAATTATGCATCTTTGTTTCAGGAAGTATTGCAACAGGTGATCTGAACTTCACATCAATCGAGCAGCCAAGAAGCTTGCCAGCCACATCAACTGAAAATGATAGCCTAGATAATTCTGGTGTCAATGTGAATCCATTCTCTCGTCAATCTTGAGAGGCCAAGATCATCAAATGCTCCCAATCCTATAAATCTTGATGAAGATGACCATGTAACTTCATCTTGCTCTGAGCAAATTGGAGATGGCCCTGGGAAGAAGAGGAAACAAAGTTAGGTAGCTGGAGTTCTACAACAGTATGTGGATTTCAGGATGGCACAAACAAGGAAATTTGAGGATGAGCTGAACAGTGCACCAACAAAGCCAGCTGATGACTATTCCATCAAGAATTGTGTTGCTGTTCTAGAGTCCATTGAAGAACTTTCAAAAACTGAAAAGATAAAGGCAATAAAAGTATTGAAGTGTGAACAGAATCGTGAATTTTTTATCAATTTCAAGGACCCAGAACTTCGTCTTCTTTGGATTAAGGATGAGATTGCTTCATAGGTATGCACTTCTTCTTGAGGTCAATATTTATTCTGTTGTGTTAGATCTCAGCTATGTGTCGTCTTCTTTGTATTGATGCCTAGAAATTTTTCCTGCTTGCCCTGTCTAGCTGCCTTGCTTCATGCTTGTGCTGCCTTGCTTCATTCTATATCAGCCACATTAGGGCCATTCTTTCCATCATTTGTTTCACTGCCATTTCTGCTATATGCCTTTGCCCTTTGCATGTGCCTGTGTAGCGAGCAGCCAGTGCTTGTGCCCTTTGTTTGTATAAATATCACTGGTATTTTCTTTAGGGAACACAATGCTAATGTTCCATGTTACTTTTAGGTCAAACAAAGGTTTTCTTAATATATAGTTACCAGCTCAGTCCTGAATGAAAATGGTACCACATAAGCACCTCTAGCTCCACCACCACATTCTATTTTACTGCATTCTTTATTGCTTTGATGTCAAGAAACAATATGTTCAGTTTTGAATCGATGTATTTAGCTAGTTTGATTTTTATGTAGGTCTTTGGCATGATCATCAGATAAGAGGCACTTTTAACTAGTCTTGCATAGCATTCCAATACTAATCTTGACACTAATTGATTTTGCTTGGCACAGAATGGAGTAACCCATGCCACACGAGTTAGCATTATGCCTAAATATGGGTGTGGTAGACATCAAGGGAATTTGGAGGCCTATCTGGACCAAACTTACCTTCTAGGTCAGAGTGCTCCATGTCAAGAATTTGCATCTGACATGGCACTGTTTCATGTTATGTGATCGATTCTTGTACTTAAAATTGACTTGTATGATTTAATTAATAGTGTGGTCATACTCTTGAAAGATTATTTCTGGTTTGAATTATTATGTGACCATTATACTTTGTCGGATTCATGTATGTATTATTCAGTAAAAGGTTAGCCATGATACTTGTTTCGTGAATTCCACAATTATTTTTGGATTTTTTAGTTTATTCTGAATTTTTTGAATATTTATTTGTTGCTCGGGATTTTTACCTCCGGATCTCCCAAACGCGGATCGGGAATTGCTTTATGTCGGGATTTCTGTCCCTGGCAGGGTGGGGATGGCGTACAGAGGTGCAAAACCCCCTTAGGCTGGGAAATCCCCATGGTTTTTCACCCCTGGCACCCAAACAAAGCCTTAATGAATAGGCTGTGCTGTGCATTGTGCACCTGCGCTTTAATTTTCGTAAAAAAAAAAAAGAACATTTTATCGATATGGTGGCTTCTCCGGTCTTCATCCAACAGAGATGAATGAAGCAACACGCGTTGGGCAGGCGGGCCAGGTGAAGCAATGGGTCAACGCTTGGGTCAACGGGGAGGAAGCATGGAACAAACCAAGAGAGAACGACAGAGATTCCTTATCCGCGCAAACCTCTCCCTGACTTATCTCCCATGCAGGGCTTTGCATGCACACCCGCCCGCACTTCCTTCATGCAAACCGTCCTCTCCCCTCCCTCCTCTGCCATGCATGCAACCTCCCCCAACCACTCGCATGCATGCATGACCTCTTTTTAATATCAAAAGTTTGCTTCAAAGTTTGATTAAAAAGTTTGCTTCAAGAGTTTATGCAAAAGTTTGCACGAAATTTTCTGATCAAAATTTGTGCGAAAGTTCTCATCAAAGTTTGTGACTAAAACTTTTCAAAATGGAAAAAATGAGACTTTCAATTTTTGGGAACTTTCCAAAATCCTCTCATGTCCTAAAGCTTGTGAGGGCTCCACACATGCGCGGGGATATATAGCCTCCCCCAGAATGACACGGTGGGAAGGCAGCAGGGGCTAGCTAGTCCATCACTAGTTAGACTAACCTTGCACTACAAGTTCATCTTTCAAAATTTTCAATTTTCTATAAAAGTCTTTCGTGGTCTATGTGACCAAACGGAAAAATGGTTTTGTTTGCATAATTAATAATTAAATTGAGGTGGGCACATGCCCCTATGTTCATTGAAGTACTTTCCAAGATCAAATCAGACATAGATCATGAAATGGCTAATTGCATAACTGATCCCCTTTTGAACTTCAATTGCAAATTTGGCCTCGTTTTTTACGTTTTGCATATTTGATCCCGTTTTTTTAATCCGAAGCCAACATTTGACCTCGTTCCGTGACACCGTTAAGCGACACAGAATTTGAGAATAAAAAAAGAAAGGCAAGACAAAAGACTAGGTTACCCCAGCCTCTCTCTCTTTCCCATAGCTGCCATCTCCCTCAGTTCGACGCGGTGGGCGGGAGCGACCTAGGCGCGGCGCGCGACCCCGGTGCGAGGTGCAGGCATGGTGGACAGGAGCGGGCACGCGACCGCAACGCGGTTTCGTGCGGGCGCCGCCATCTAGCCATTGGAAAAGGGGTGCATATCCGTGCTCCTACAGAGAGAGAGAGAGAGAGAGAGAGAGAGTAGACGCATGGTGGAGTTGAAGGACCACCACAGGCCGGGAGCTCTACTTGATCTTCATTTCGTTTTAGAATCGGCTTGATTTGTTTTGGGGAAAGAACTTGATTCATGCACGAGATTCATGAAGGTGTCATGGACTCATGGGGATGGGAGGAAGAAGGCAGGACAAATGCGACTGCTTTAATTGGTTGTGAGACCTACCAGCGGGAGATTGAGTCCATTGTTCGTATTTTTATTTGTTTGTGTTATTTTTTTTTCAAATACTCAATTTACTGCTGATTTTTTTTAAAAAATAATTTTCATCAAAATATTATTCAAAATCGTTGTACTTCCCATAATGAGCCGACTTGTGCTTAAATGTTTCTGCTGTTCAACATGATCATCACGTATAACATCTTTATATTACTATATGTGTTCCTCGAAGCAAGGAAATTCATATGGTCATGGAAATATGTGTTTTTTCTTGAATTGGAAGCATGTTGTGTTTTAGAAAGGTGGTGACCGGCGAATGTGCATATTTAGTACTACTCCCTTACTAAATTATTGTCGTTGTTGATTTTTTTTTGTTAAGTTTGATCATTTGTCTTATTCAAATAAAGTTTAACAAATATATCATATATTTTGTTGGAATATGTTTTATCACTAAAGAAACTTGAAATGTAGGATATTACTTTTGTATTTGAGGAAATTTTTTGAATAAGACGAATGGTCAAACGCTATGAAAAAGTCAATGGCGACAACAATTTAGTAAAGGAGGGAGTATTTATGAGCTAAATTATGATCGTCTATATTGAAGGAACGGTCGTATTTATTATTTATTACAAGTTGATAACCCGCGCGTTGCAACGGGACTAAAAGATATTAACTTTAAAATTATAATCTTGAACTAACTGTGTTAATGTCTAACATCCATTCTTTATCTAATGGTTGAAATTAATTATGATATACCCTCAAAAAAGAAATTAATTTTGATGACGTGACGCAACGTGGATTGAAAGAAATAGCCATTAAGACATGTTAGTGGGTTGCATCTTTTATATATAAAATAGATGAGCGCGTCTTCTTGAGACACAATGTTAAATAATGAATGGCCGTCGGTATCTGAAAATCATTTTGAGTCGTTTATATATATTATTATTATTGTTCTAATAAAGAAGAATTCTAGAATTAATCTGTGCAGTTGGATCGAATCTCACCCGGCGGCCGCTTTGGTTTGATACTTTGGCCGAACAGAGCATTAATTGATTAATATGCTGCTTGCAGAAATTTTCGCTATTTTGCCCACCTATCAACGGGGCTTTGACGAAATACCCGTGAGCCATTGGACTTCGTTAAAATGTCCACGAAACCGATAGCCACACCGGTAAAATGCCCAAGAACACATTTTAGGATCAAATTGTCCCTATCTTCTTCCTCCATCTCCGTTCCCTCATTCAACCATGGCAGAGACCGACCTCTAGGCGAGGTACGGCAGCACGGCGAGTGGGGGCTGCAGCAAGCTAGCGGAAAGACGCTACGGTGAGCTTGCGGAGGGGCGTCGTGGCAAGCTAGCTAGCAGAGGGCGTCGCGGCCAGCTCGCACAGGAAAACGCGCCAAGCTCACGCAGGGGCGGCGGCGAGCTCGTGCATGGACAGCGCGGCAACTCGCGCACTGGCGACGGCGAGCTCGTTCCTGGACAGCGCAGGCAACTCACGCACGGGCAGCGGCAATCTCATGCTTCGACGGTGTGGTGAGCTCACGCCTGGGCGAGTGGCCGCATTGCGCAGGGGTGTCGGCGAGCTCGTGCCTGGGCGACGCGGCCAGCTTGTGCTGTCGCACAAGGCCTGCGGCGAGCTCGCGCCTGGGCGAGCGTATCGGATTGCGCAGGGGCGGTGTTGTCGCGGCCACGCGAGCTCGCGGCCTCACCGCCGGTCCGCGCTCGCCGCCACTCATGTGAGGCCGCCCACTGCTTCTCCGTGCACTCGCTACCGCCCGCACTCCGGTTTGTGCGCCGGCCATGTGAGTTCTCCGTCGGTCCTCCCATCCGAGCCTGCTGCTCCTTGCTGGCACTCGCCGGTTGTGGAGCAAAGCCATGGCTACCGGGGAGGGGAGGAAGAGAAAGAAGATGGGAAAGAAGAACATCTGAGGGCATATTCGTCTAGAAAAAGGACCATGAACAATATACCTGGAAAGTTATTGGTTTCGTGGATATTGTATTGAAGCCTAACAATAATGGGCATTATACCTGTAAGTCATCGGTTTCGTGGGTAAAATAGTAAAAATCTCCTTACGAAGAAAGACAAACCGTTTCGAGTCACTGATTTCCGGCCGCCAGTCTCATAAAAAGCTTTTGTCAAAGTCCCTAGCTAATAGCATCGCGTCAAAGATTGCATGAACGATTTAACTTGAAATGGTACAAATTTGTGCAAGACGGTGTACACGAAAAACATATCAAGTCTCTGCCCATGGACATCGACACTAGCGTGGCTTTTGACACGATCTCCTGGGCCTTCCTCCTCACTACTTGGGCATACCGGGTTCCGGGCCTAGATGGGTGCGACTGGATTTAGCTAGGAAATGCATCGTCGCATGTGCTTTTATTGTTGGAATAAACACGCCATGGATGTGTTCCTGGCCTGCGTGTACATGTCTGTGTGTCGTACCAGCCGAGTGCTGTGTGGCTTCCAGTTGTTGATCGCGTGGAGTAAGGGTATGCTTGCATGGATTCTCATCTTGGACCAGCTTCTCCTCCTTAAGGTAAGAATCCAACGAAACAGTTTTTGTTTTTTGAAAAACAGATTCTGCTCTAGGATCAAGAAGCACTTCTCTAAAATGAACTATGAGCCAAAAAATTCAAAAACGTAGCTTCTACAGCTCCTCAGTCATTTTTAAACTAGATCAAGTGGCGTGCTAGCATCCATTGTTTGTATCTCAAGTCGCAAGTGCTGCAGATGGATAGCTTTCTTAATTTTCACTTAGTTTATGAACTTGTAATCGAAGATAAAATTTGGTAATTCTTTTTTTCAATTTATCATTCATATGAAATCAAATTTAAATTCAATAATGGACATTTGTTTCCAAATCAAATCTTAGCTATCTAGTCTGAAAAAGAATCTTATACATTTAATGTCAATTTAGGTGTGCAGCCCATACTGTGATCACAATGTTATATGCTACACCACTTTTCATATTATTATTTTTTACATGGAACACATATTGGACAATATATTCAGATAAACTATTTTAGTATCACCAAAAAACTGTAGAAAACAACCATCCTAACTTGATCAAGTCAATGAAACCACTTGGCAGCTTGGCTGAAACATCAAATCTTTGTAATTCGTATTTCGAACTGGAATTATTTAAAGGAAAATTCAGTTATTTAAATATTTTTTGGATCAAAGTTATCCATTGATGTTGTCTTACCTTGGTATGTATCAAACAGGGAAACTCTTCGTTTAGTCATATATTCCATATTAATTCCATTTAACCTTCATATAATAAACACTTCTGCACACATTTATTTCATTACAATCAAGAGGACAAACCCGATACAATACACAAATATAACAATGCCTACTTAGAAATATAAAGTTTCATGGTCATTGCTTCATCAATTAATTCAAATATATAATTAAAAATAATTAATTACTAACTAAAAAGATACATGTAACATTTTGTGATATTTCACGTAATACAATCACCAATATAAAATAAATGTATAATTTACTTTCCTATCATACAATGAATCGAGTCTTGTTACCTGGCTTAAATATTTATCTTGCGTGTATACCTTTGTCTACAAATCTTTCTGGTACAGATCAAGTGAGACTTTCTTTGCCAACTTTCTAATGCACTACACACCATTCTTAGACCTCTGATCGCTTTCCTAAAACATATATGAAGAGGTGATAATCTGATTGTGTGATTTGAAAGGAAAATTAACTGTCACAAAAAAGTAACAGTATGAGACATTCTCAATGACTACTCTACTTGTACATAATATATTCGAAAGTTACATTCTGATTATCCAATTGGAAACCAAATTTAATTATGACAATGCAAGAAGTGTTTGAATTTAATTATTTTCCCACAAACTTATCGTATCTCTTATTATCATAATTTGTAACATATTCGGTTGCTTTTCTCTTAGAAATTGGGAACAATGAGAGATAAATATTGGTTAGCCATTATGAAACTATCCAAAGTATAGTAAAATCTGAAAAATGATTTCTACCAAACTGGCTCAAATTTGGCTAAATTTGAACTACCGATTTATTGTAAGTGGTAGCTTTTAGATCACATCAAATGAGTTAAAGAAAATATTTGTGTATATTATTTTTATTCATTTATTTTTCTTGGTTGTCAGATAAATAAGAGGAAGACACTTCTTTAATATTAGAACATGCATATCAATACTTTGTTATATATATATGGTACAAATGTGTGACGCTTTATATTAGTACCTTGTCATACCACTCTGATGATCCCTGGTTCATATAATTTATACAGTTCTGAAAATAATTTAGATGGGTAGAAGATTGCTTAAAACTTTCACCAACAAAAGAATCATGGATCCTCTTTTTTCTCGTTTCATTTAATTTCATTGCATAAAATTTCTTCTGTCTTTGTTAAACTCACTTTCTCTTATCTTTCTACTGTTGGTAGCCCGGTACAATGTTCTTGTGTTTATCTCTTTCCCTTTCCACTGCAAGTAATTCAAACCCTGTTAAAGGGTAACAAAATATAGTTCATAATTAATCATAGTATAAAGTTGTATGCAATTATTAGTACATTGTATTGCAGTGTTTTTCCTGTACTTCCCTTAGCCTGATATCCCAATCCTACTGCATCTTAATCCTGCATTCATGCACCAGTGGAAATTTATACTTATGGTAGCTAGCTGTGGGAATTAATAAACCAATTTAATTTTATTTTGATTTTGCGTTGGTGGCCCTGTCACACATCCTATGGAGACGACACCCTATTAGAGCATCCAGGCAGCAGCACCTTAGCATTGTCACTGGGCATAACTAAAACTGTGTGTTTATATACCATCCTCAAAAGGAAAAAAAACTATTCCATTGAGTAATCTCTCAATGTCCTATGCATCATATAACACGAACACATGGAAAATAATCCCACAATGCAGCTATTCTCCTCGGTCCTAGCCATTCACTACTGTTGAACAATAGCTTCACTTTCATCTATTATATGTTCCAGGAAACCAAGAACTCTTGTAGGCAAATCTCACCATATACATCGTGGGGAAAAGGAGAGCAGTTATCTGACCTGATCTATCGGAAGAATTGTTACCTGAAGATCGAGGTCCTGATCATTAGTGTCTTCCTATGCTATTGATGAATCAGATCTAACAGTGTTCCAATACAAGCATTTCACACTAAATTTCCTGGAGTAAAAAAATGAGAATATTCGAGTATGCTTCTTACGTGAAGAGTAATATGGTACATTATTGGAGGTACATGAAATTTTGTGTAAAATGAGGTACAGGAGTAGGGTTTGGATATCTTGATAACATCTTGTCTGAAAAAAATAAAAATAAAGTTTAGATGTGTGGCAGGGGAGAGTTAGTTATGTCAGGGTTAACTAATTTGATAGATAACCATATCATTGATGTGTCTTAATCACTGCCTTGGTCCGTACCACTCGATGTTTCTGCCAGGACTCAATATTAAGCATAGCATTGCTAAAGATAAGGATTTTACCTAGAACGGAATATAACCATAGGAATAAAGGAATAATTAATGCAACTATGGTTACTATCAACTCCTAGACTTAAATGCACAATACATGACATAAACATAAGTGAAGTAAAACCAAAAACTTATAAAACGTGGGTTATGCACCGGGGATTGCCTTGGGATTGTTCGAAGTTAGTATTCTCAACGGCGTTTAACTTAGCGATGTTCTCCTCGTGGTTGCCTTCCTCGGTCTGGGTTCCTAGATAAATGCAATGCAATGCATGAGCATTATCGAATACATAGACATACATGCAACTTTCTCAATAAATACACCTAATGATACTATATGATCATGAGATGAAAAGAATACTTATGCATGAAATGACATGCTCACATGTGTATGTTGAATAATAATTCAAGTTAAGGGGACAAACTTCTAATTAAGAAAAACAAAGATAAAGTAATACATAAGCAGACCATTTGTGACATTAAAGAAAGTAAACAATTCACTCATGGTTAACTAAGATCATGGTACATGAGGAATATTTTAAATGCTCAACTTGCTATTAAGACACATGGCAATATGGACATACACATAGAATGTGTCGAAAATAAACATGCACATGTTACCCTATTGCCATACATAACAAGAAGGGCTTATGTTGAACAATGCCATGCATAAAATGTAAGACTTTTACATAAATTACACATAAGGCAATATGCAATGCTACACTTAAACATTGAACTTAACAACTCTAAATTAAGCAAGATGGTCCTACAAAGCACTCTTATACATAAATTTTGTGGAAATACATAAAAGAGCAATAATTAAGCATAAGGAATGAGTGCATAATTTTAGGACTAAATTCCTAGGTTATTTAATTATAAGAAATATACATACTACAAAAGCAAGAAATGCTAATAACCATAAAAACATGCATAAATGCATCATAATCACTCACCAGAGGATGAAATATGTTACGATAGATGTACAAGAAAATTTTCATGATTTACCCATTTACTAGGAAATTTAATTTAGGGTTTAAAGTGCTTAACAAGGTGCTATAAGTTTTTATATTGTTTTCAAATTTTTGCACAGAAACCTAGGTCAAAAAGTTGACCAATACAAAGTTCATGTTTCAAGAATTCCAAAATATTTTAGTTTGCATTTTTCTCACTCTAGAGATATGATTTTTACAAATTTAATCCAAGCTCACACTTATTTACAAGATTGCCACTGCGATCTAAAGCATGGCTGCTGCTTCCGAAGCTCGCCGGCGCTAGGGAAAATCAGAGCTGCTCGCACCTCGTTCATGAAATTAAGAAACAAATGGATCAGGGACATGCTACAATGATTTGTGGACATAAAGAAACAAGAATCACACGATGGGGCTTACCATGGAGAGAGTATTTCGCTAGGAACCGAACGGTGGTCGGTGACAAGGTCGTGCGACTAAAACTCAAATTACTCCTAGGAAACTCGATGGTTTGGGTTGGGGTGAGGCTTCTCATAGGTGAAGGAGGCGTTCATGGCGTCTCTATTTAAGGAGGTTTGATGATGGGGGGTTGGCAAGAAAAGGGGCGGAACCGAAGCTCGGTTCCGGAGCGGCAATGGCTGCTGAGAGAGCTCCTCTACTTAAATGGTGATGTCCAGCACGGGGACGACTGCAATTCGGGGTCAAGGCATCCGGCGATGGCCAACGTGTGGAGGAGTTAGGCCGGAGCTCAATCATTTGGCCTCACCGACGGTACGGGCATGGCGACCGGTAGTGGCGATTTTTCTGAAATTACAACTTTGTCATTCTGCTGTGCTTCTATTCTTCCTCCAAAACCATACTTCTAGGCCGAATTTGAATTTGGAAAATTTTGTGAGTGCTCAGCATAAAATTTGGAGAAACCTTTGTTGTTGGCAAAAGTTCAAATTTTGCTCAAAAAAATTCTTAGAATTCCCTGATTGCCTGTTGTTTTTCTGCCTTAATTGAATTTTTAAGGGCCTTTATCCATTACTAAAAATTATGGAAAAATGTTCCACAATTCATTTTGATATAGCCCACAAGATTCTGCAAAAACATTGACATGTTATTGTGGGAAACTTTGAGGTTTGGCAAATGCTAGTTTGAGCTTAATTTGAAATTCAAATTCAAACCCTAGTTACTTTGATTTGATTCCTATTCAAATGGGTATTTGGAAATTCAAATTTGAGTACATTGCCACTGTTCACATATACTTTGTGACGTGGGATGTCGCATAATTAGGTGTACAAATTCAGTGCACCAGTCGAATTTCATAATATTTTCCCCCTAATTAGGTGTACTATGGGAAAATTGATTTTCTTTTGCTTTTCTCTTGGTGGTTAATGTGTGACCGCATTACTAATAGAGTGAAATTTTCAATTTGTAATCAGATTAATCTCTACAAGAAGGAATCGAGAAGTCTGATAATCTTAGGGTTCATATGACGGGTGTGAACAATCAGTTATACATGGTCTGGTTGGATATTGATATATAGAAAAATCAATTATACGAACTGGGAATTAAAAAGAAAACAATAAGTATAGTTCATGAAGAATGGTAGTCAAGAGTACTGTAGCACATTTCTATTTTGTTTTTATTTAAGACTGAGACAGCACTCGACGGGTATCAGTAGCAATTTTTACCGGGGTCATTAGCCAGCACTACTATACAAGGGGCAAAGCCAGCGTCGCTGACCGCCGGTATTAGTAGCAATATTTACCGGGGTCATTAGCTACAGAAACAGTGTTGAAACAATGTTTTGCATGCACTTTTCCAAAATCTATCGGTGTCAGCTCACACCAATGGCCACTGGTCTACATGTATTGTTCCGACGCCGTATCACGAGGAATCTTTTATACACATTTTAATCACTACTATATCGAGGATGTGTTCGTTTCCTAGGGTTTAAACTATATAGCTGTTACATAAAAAAATCTTACTATTTAGGGTACTAAATAAAGTTTAATTATAAAATAAATTACAGGACTCTAGACTAATTTACGCGATAAATCTAATGAGGTTAGTTAAATCGTAATTAGAAGACGGTTACTGTAGCATCACTTTAGCAAAACATAGATTAGTTAAGCTCATTAGATTTATCTCGAAAATTAGTACCAATCTGTCAAAAAGGTTTTATCATTAAATTGATCGAAAATATTCATAAATAGTAAGATTATCATTGATCTGACAGTGCTAAATTTTAGAGAGCATGAAACGAACACACCTCAAGAGCAGGGACATGACTGAAATCTTTTATGTGTTCTGTATTTTGCCATTATCTCGGGACCGGACTTTGTTATGAGCAGGCCCGTCCCCAAGCAGGTGCACCGGGCCTCCATATGATTGGGGCCTCCAATCTAACCAATACACTTTGAATATGTATAAATATGCAGCTTGTAGGAATAAAAAATATTTAGAAGGCCAACCAACACATACGGTAGAACTAAAGCCGGAAAAGACTACTCGATTAAAACTTGTGTCCCTCTATCTGTGAAGTCTCATACAATCAACATAGCAGCCTCTTGGTTTCTCCGTTTCAGCAGTCTCTCCCTCTCTCTCATGTAATCCGAATCGTGACGCCCTGCTGCCTGGTGCCTATAGCTTAGGCTAGAGCCCATCCAAGTCTTATTCTTAGAAACTTCATTTGATTAAGGTACGATGAAACACTTTGATCCTACGTTCTTGTTGATTTTTTTCTCAGTCCAATGGACAACTGATTTACAACAAATGTCTTCATCAAACCAGATTAGATATTCGAATCTGGTTGTGAAAAGTATAGGAAGAAAAACAGGATTGAAAGTCTAGTTCAATATCCAAAAGGATCTATGGATAGATTTATTTTGAAAGAACCACAAGGTCCTGCTTCTCGTTCTAGTTCTAGTAAACATGCAACTGATGATCCTCCTAATGATGAAATAGAGGCACAAAATATTAGCGAAGAAGAACTTATTTTGTACGGGGCCTCCAAAATTCTAGGGACGGCGC